>APFE030157501.1:0-10604 GCA_000404065.3 Pinus taeda
TCATGATAGATCTAAACATATTGACATCAGGTACCATCATATCAGAGATTGTGTGCAGCGGAGGATCATGTTACTTTCGTACATTCCAACGGAGGATCAGGATGCTGATATTCTGACAAAGGCTCTCACCAGGATCAAATTCGAGTACCACTGAGGCAGGATAGGGGTTGCTGATAATCCATATCTTGTCGAGAGGGAGTGTTGAGATTGCAACAAGATGATGGAGCTTAGTGAAAAGAGTCGCCTTCACTAAGTGGGCCCGCAAGGCTATTTTTGGCGCAAGTCTATTTTTAGGCTATGTCTATTTTTAGACATATGGATCATGTCTATGGATTGCAGGTTGCTGTTATGGATGATTGATCAAGTTGGAAAAAATAGATGGACTTCTATTTTTAGACCACAGCGGAGTGACCGCTCAGTCTAATGCTCAGTCTAAATATAGAACAGTCAAATCTTATTAGCTCATAATAATATTTAGACTATAAACTTTGTCTTATTCTCTTGGAGCACTTCAGGATGAGCTACGGATGTGGTACATGCAGATCCCAGAAGGAAATACGTGGTTCCCTATGGGATGACTAATATTTGCATGCAGGACTTCAGTTAGAACTCAAGTGAGTTGAGTTTAGTGGACTGGAGGTGCAGTTGATGGAGTTGTGTTCAGTTTAGCTTTGTTAAACTGGTTGTATTTAGTCTATCTGGCAAATAGACTAGAGATGAGTTGGGTGAATTAGTTATTAATTAATTCACAAGTTATTAACTCATAATACAACTAATGAATACATCAGTTAACTCAGTTGCATGTCAGTGCATGTTCAGTTCAACAGGGACAGGTGGTAGAGAATCAGATTGCTATCAGTTCTGACTATAGTTGTGCACCAGATCTTGCACAATCAAGGGATTGAGTATGCCAATGAGTTTTCCCATGTATTTGCCCACATTTTAGCTTATGCTCACATCCAAAAAGTGTGAGTGACTATTTTGCAGGTGAAAAACGAGTTTGGTGTGCCATTCTCATCAGTTCTTGAGCAGGTATTGAGCAGTGGAGGCAGGCAAGCAGTGGAAGAGATTTGGAGATCAGATCTGAGTTTTATTGTGTGTAACAGAGGTGGAGATACTTGTGAGAAGTATTATGCTGTGTAATGTTACATGACTCAATCATTAATATACAGATAGTTGGGGTTTTTAGCGAGATGCTTTCCCCGGGATACATATTGTGTTAATGTGTTAATGCTCTTGATGTTTTATTGTTATTGATGTTGCTATATTGATGATCAACATAGAGGAGCTTATGTATTGTGTATTTTTTCCGCAATAGTACATGATCAGGATAATCTCCATTGAATATGTGTTAAATTATTCAAAATTTCTACAAGGTTACCAAGAGATACATCCTTCTATAGGTGACAACCATAGACTTCTATTTCAGTTATATTTCATGCTTATTTATGATGATGTCACGTTCTCTTGCTTTCAATGATATGCTTTTGTGATGCCATCTCCTAAGATGATGCATCCTATCATGATTCTCATGATAGTTATACCTTGCAATAAAAAACCTAAAACATGAAATTAAAAAGAACTAAGTGAGGAAGACTATCTCAATCATAGTAGATAAATTTTACCTTCTCCTTCTTGGAATTCTTCTTTTCATCTTCTTCCACTTCTTCAGCGATAAGGGTCTCTTCCCTCTTTTAGTGACCATAGTCATGATAGCTATAGCATTGAACCTTCGACATGTTCTTCTTCTTTTTATGAGGACCAAGCCTCCATTTTTCTTCTAGCCATGGTAAAAAAAGGCTTGAGCTTGCTCACTTGATCTTACATCGATTTTTGCCTTCAACCTGGTTTTTTTTTTATTTTGCACAAAGACCATAGTTCATTGAAAGGAGTAACTTCCATCTTTCAATACATGCTTGATGTGAAGTTGCCCCGTTTCTTTGGTAGTGCATTGAGCACTATGGTAGTCATTTCCTTGTCAGACATTATTTCTCCCAACTTTTGGAGTTGGTCTCTTATTTTTGACACCCTCATAAAGTATGAGGCTATTCCTTCTCCATATTGTAGAAATTAAGCTTCTTCTTTTGGCGGTTCAATAATTAAACCCTTAACATGACCAACAACTTCATTTTCTATGAGGATCAAATCTATCCTCTTCTTCCATGCAAGAAAGTTTGACGACCTAACCATTTGTTGCTCTCCTTACAATATGAAGTCATTTTGACATATTTAAATATATATATATAAATACTTACTTGTCAAGTGAAGATACTCCTAGATTTTGAAATCTTCAACTTGATGCCTTCTTGATTTTGATGATGATATAGATAATAGAAGATGTCTTCTTGGTGAAGATGTCTTTATTCAAAAGTGATACTTGGCGTAAAGAGAGATCACATTGATTCCTTGATGATGACAACACTTTTTCCTATTTTTCTTCCTTCAAGTCAACACTATTCAAACTTGTTTCATAACCTCAAATTTTTGGCCTTCTTCAAAATTTTGGCTTGTTGTAGGAGGTCTACAATTTCGGCCTTTCTGCAAAAACCTAGGTCACATGTGTGGCTGGAATATGGATAGATTTTCCTCCTTTTGACTTCACTTGACCTTGACTCATTTTGTTGACAATTTGGCTTTCTAAATAATCCTTCTTTGACCAAATTTTTGGCTCCTTTGAGTCACTACAATTTTTGACTTTCACTGCTGCAAATGATGCTCTAACCTTCACACAAGTGGAGGAGAATTAGCCCAAAATAGATCATAAAATGCTTCTCTCTTCTTTATTATTCCTTTGGTAGGTATTAGATTCCTTTCTCATCCTTGATTGATGCTCTTAATGTTTCCAATATGATTTATTCATACTTCGGCCCTTGAGTATCCTTCTTTGTGCTGCATTTCCTCAATGAAGTCACCTTAGCTCTGATACCATGTTGAGAATTCTAGGGTAGCTAGATTAGGTGATTTCTCTTAGTGTGATATCTACTTGTGATGAATTTTTACTTTACTTTATTAAATTATTCTTTCCTTTATTATTATTAGTGTTATTTATCGTCAAACAACTACCAATTCATAAAGAACAATGAGACAATAGAACACAAGATGTAGGTGATCAGCCAGGGTCAAAACCTCTCCAACTAAGAGGAAAACCCATCATCATTTTTCTCTTCTTATAGAACTTCAATAGATGAATTCCAAGACCTATAACCCTTGAAAAAGACCCTCCAATACCAAGTTAAATTATTCGTTATTGAACGGTTTCCAATAACAAACTTCGGCCTTCTAGCAACTTCTCCAACAACTTCAACCCCAACAACAATTTATGCAACTTCGACCTTAATTCATCTTCAACAGCTTTGACCTAGCAGCTTCACAACTTTGACCTAGAAGCAGCTTCGTAACTTTGACCTAGAAGTAGCTTCACAGCGTCGAACTAGAAGTAGCTTCACAGCTTCAACCTAGAGGCAGCTTCATAACTTCAACCTTGTAGCTTCATAGCTTCGACCTTTTAGCTTCACGAATTTGATGCAACTTCATGGCTTCGATGTAGCTTCACAGCTTCGATGCATATTCACAACTTTGACTTTATAGCTTCACAATGTCAATGCAACTTCTGAATTTCATCTTACCCATAAATGTAGAAAACCTAACAAAAGACACACAGAGAGAGGCTCAAAACTTCGAACTTGTTCTTCTTCTCCTTCTTCGTCCTTTTCCAACTTCTATCTTGTGCAGATTGCACTTGCTTGAGTGAGTTTCAAAATGAGGTTGAATTCCTTCTTATTTATAGGCTTGTGAGGGGTACAAATTGCTATCTTGAGGCTGACTTGTCCCTTCATGTAGGCCGACTTGATCTTTGTTCCATGACGAGGTCTTGGAGGGTCTTTTGACTCTATTTTGACTAAATAAATTTTTCTTTACAATATGTAACATGCCCAAATGGGTCTTCAATACATGATAATGACTCAATTGACTTTATGACAAACCTAAAAGCACTCAATGGGTGCTCAACCTAAAAACAAATTTCCCTTGAGCATGAAACCCATGCCTCAACAACAGAAATAATAAGTTTATTTTTGTCTATCCATTAAATACATAAAATCATGATTACATATGTCATTATGAAGATCGAACCTAGTTACATATTACAACAGAGAGAACAAGTGGGGATGGAAAGGTTTGGGAGACCAAAAATAAAGCAGCAAGGTGATTTAGAAGTGGGTGTATATCTAGAGGTGTTAGAAGATAGAAAGAAAAAAAAAACAGAGAATGAGAGGGGGAAGGAGGAAAGAAACTCATATCCACAAAGGATATGCCAATATGCACAGTGGCATCCATATCCATGCCAGTAGTGGTAGCCTAGGCGATGACATCCATGATTTTGACTTATACATATGTTGCCTCAATGATGGGATTTCGTGGTGGAGATTTCGGGACTTTTCCTTCCTATTGGGGTTTCTAGACCCATTTCTTGACAGGTTTTTCTCAAAGTGCAATTATCCCCCAAGTGGACATATTTATGAAAATGACCTCATTTAAAGGGAATACCTTCATAATTCAGATCTTGTCTAGGTACTAGCTTCCATGAATAAATTGTTACAGTATATGGGATACCTAAGGTTAGGTTTAGCTTGACAAGGATTTTTGACATACCCATGTATCCAAAGCTTTAATAAGAGTAGTTGTGGCTTCATAAAAGAAAATTGGGGTATTTCCAATTTCACAAGAAACTTCTTCAAACAAAAATAGAAGCGAGATCCCCAACAACCTGACCCAAATAGTAAGAATTGATAATTTCTTCAACCTCACATCGCAGTTGACTTCACACTTTTTGAGATATAACACCTGAGAATCTTGTTGCCATTGTTGTTAGAGGAGTTTTTTGCATCTTCACCTGAGGGAGTTATCTAGCAAATCCATCATTTCACAAGGATTAGCATATAGGTGCAATATGAGCACATGGAGAAAATGTTTGTTAATCCACAACCTCATCACTTCCATGGTCATATGCTTACCAGAAAAACATCCAACGATCACTAGTTCTTCCATTTTTGAAATGTTGTTCATCTTGATGTCCTTTCCTAGAATGAGGTCGGGTTCCTCCACCTTTCCCCTGACACATTTCCTACTAGGTTTGGGGAAGTCCTTATCCTCCAGCTGAAGGGTTGGTGATTGGTTGGGAGAGAAGTCATCGCCATAGAGCATAGCTAGTGTGATGAAACTGCCAGGGAAGATAGTTTGGGAAGCATATGGGAAATCAATAGGCTTGTAGGTTAAAAAAAAAAAATAGCTAGGTTCTCCAGTATAGAAACATCTAGGGGGGTCATCCGAACTTAAACAGGAATGCAAAAATTATGGATAAACTATAAATATAGAGATGTAGCAGAAATAACACTTTATTTAATTAATATCATAATATTGAAATATGCTTACAAACAGAAAGGAAATAAACTAGCTCGGGTGATGGTAGCTTATCTTTGAGAAGAGATGTGGCAGCTACATACCTCTAAACTGTGTCACAATGAGGCTCAAGGGCCTATTTATTATTGAACAACAAGGGAAAATAAACAACTAAAACCCTAACCTCGAGAGATGGAACACCAAGAGTTTGCGAGCCCCATTGGGGTTACCTAGGCAGCCAACTTCCCTGGGTCGTAACTTGGTCATATTATCTCCGTTTGGCGCATACGATACCTTTTTCAAAGTTCTCTCTAAGTACTACAATATTTGCGGTAGGCCCTTGTCTATAGCTATGGGCCTGTTGTGGACCTTAAAAAATGTCATTTAGGGGATCAAAACTACTCCAGAAGTTCAGGACCCAAAAAATAGCTAAAAATAGTAAATGCTGAAATAAACAAGGAAATGGATGAAACTAACTGGAGGTCTAGGTGGAATAGGCAGGGGGCCACCAATAACCACCTGGATCAATCCTCCCTCCTCAGGAAGCAATGGTCTCCATTACGTGTAGAGCCTCCATGAGGTGAGGAAATTTCTGTTGAACGTGAACCCTAGTGAACCACTTGCCCTGGTGAAGGATTTGGTCTGCTTTGACAAATCGATATAGTTGGCTCCTCTGTTGACTAGTGTTATTGATCTGTGTATCCATGATCTGATCAATTGTGGCATATTCCATGCACTCTAGGTTCAACTCTATTGGTGTGAGTTGTTCTGTAATGTCAGATGTGTCCATCAATGGTGGAAAGTATGGTTGAAGGCAGCCTACAGTGAACACTAGGTGCATACCAAGTAACAATGGAATGCTGAGCTTGAAAGCATTGTCCCCCATTGATACGAATTTAAACAGGAACACAACAAATTACATAAATAACCATAAATACAAAGATGCAGCAGAAATAATACTTCATTTCATTAATGTAAAATACTGAAATATGCTTACAAACATAAATGGAAATAAACTAGCTAGAGCGATGATAGCTTATATCTGAGAAGGGATGTGGTTCTGAACTATGTTACAATGAGGCTCGAAGGCCTATTTATTGTTTAGAAACAATGGAAAACCCTAAACATCAAAAAACCTACCCCTAGGAGATGAAGTGCCAAACTATGGGCCCCGTTTTGGGTAAATTGGTACATCAACTTCTCGGGGTCATAATTTTGGCATATGATCTATGTTTGACGCACAAAATACCTCGTTAGAAAGATATTTCTGAAGACTACAACTTTGAAATGAGCAACATCGGTACATGGACCCATGTTGCTCCCATTTGTCACAAAAATACGTCATTTAGGGCTTCAAAACGGCTTCGTAAGTTCAGGACCCGAAAAACTGCTAAAAATAGTAAATTGTGCTACAGTTAAGGGAACTGAAAAACTGAAAGAGATAGTTTTGGGGGTCCAAGTGGGATAGGTGGGTGGCCACCAACATCCACCTGGATTATTCCTCCCCCCTTAGGAAGCAATTGTCCCCATTATGTTGAGTTCCTCCATGAGATGAGGAAGCTTATGCTGAACTTGGTCCTTGGTAAGTTGTTTTGCAACCTCTGATGTGTCCAATAATGGTGGGAAGCATGGTCGAGTACGGTCTACATTGAATACTCAGTGTAAGCGAAGGAATGGGGGAATGTTGTGCTCCAAAGCATTTTTTCCCACAACCTTCGTAATGGTGTAAGGACCATATCTAAGTGGTTTGAGCTTCTGATGGGTTCTTATAAGGCATTCTTTCTGCAGATGCAACCAGACTTTGTTTCCCACTTGAAACTTGTGTGGTACCTGATGTTGATCGTGTCGCTGCTTGTACTTGACATTTTCCATAATGGAGCAGTGATATATCGACCCGTTGGTTAGAGGTGCTCTAGGAGTCAGATCGAATGAATGCTTGACCTGACAGTGCAATGCTACACCTGTGGGTGAGGAGAAGATGTTTTTGTATTCTTTCATGACCATATCCATCTATTGTTTTTGCTGCATGGAGGAAACCTTCACGGGGGACATGGATGTGGTGACGATCTTCCCCTTACTTTGGGAGCGAACCAGACAAAAAATGAATTTTCTAGTTTGGGAGATGATCTTGTTGCATTTCTTAGCAGAGATCAAAGAAGTGGTGGTAAGTGGGGCTACCTCTGGTATCCTGTATAATGTATTACACAAAGAAATAATAACAGTGCAAGGCATAGACTCATACACATCATGTCACTTCCACAAGTATGGTTGGCCTAATAATATATCACAAACATCAAGAGGTGCAACATCACACAATACCTCATCCGTGAAGGGCTTGATCTTGTAGGGAAGGAGACACTGCTGGAGAACTTGGAGATCTCACCATTCATGAAGCCAACCAATGTTGTACGGATGTGGGTGTGGTGTGCTCGGTAGGCCCAACCGCTTCATGACCTTTGCTGAAATGAGGTTCTTTTGCCTCCTGTTGTCAACAATGAATTGCAGCGGCGAACCCTTCCCTCCTTTGGATCTTCAGGCTCATTCTTTTGGACCTTGGTGATGGCAACAGTGGCATTGGGCTCTGCATCATTGATTTGATTCCCTTTGTCATTCCCCTTATTGGGTTTTGACTCAGGGTTGGAACATGCATCTAATTTTGAAGCCTTCAACTCAGCCACCAGCGACTGCTTGGTCCGACACTCACTTATGTTATGAGTGGGGCTCTTATGGAACTCACACCACTTTCCTGTATCCTTCTTTGACTTCGTGGTGTTTTTCTTTTCTTGCGGCTTCGACGGGTGGTCTTGGGTCACCCCGCCTTGGCTCTGTCCTTTGTTCTTCAGATTCGCAAATCCAAAGTCTCGCTTCTTTTGTTTAAACTTTTGCTCGATCTTGACAGCATATCGGTATGACGTGCCGAGCAAGGAGATATTCAGGAACTCCATCTCATCTTGGATGTACCTGTGTAGGCAACCGCGGTATTTGAGTACCAAATGTAGCTCAAAATCCTTGATACCCAACTTAATGCGAAGGGTATGAAAAATATTTGTGAACTCCGGAACATCTTGGTACCTTCCCTACTGCAGCGTGATCCACTTTATGTATTATCCTCAAAGATTTTGACACGGTAGTAGTGCTCCTTAATGGCATCATGGAATGAATTCCAAGTGGGTGTGGCTTAAAACAGTGAGTTTGTACTTTCATCCTTCTACTCACAGTAGGTTTCCCACTAATCCTTGACGTGGGGGGCTGCTTTGAGAAGAGTGAAAGTAATCTTTTCCCGGCTGGAAAAATCATGAACAGAAAAATACCCTTCTAGCAAATTTAACCATTTATCTATGGCATCTGCATCTATCTATCCCTCGAATATGGGGATTTCAAAGTTAACTTGTACCTTAAAGGGTGTGGCATTTCCAGAGTAGCTGCTGGAAGTAGTTGTGTCGCCCTTGGGTACCCGCTGAAGGATCTGGTCAAAGTTGTCCATCATTGTGTTCCTTTGTCACTCAAGGGCTTCTTAGAGCAAGATTTTGATAGGATCCCCTACCCCCTCGTCTTTCTTTTCATCTTCCATGGGAGGCCATCGGGGTTTGTGAGGCTGATCATGCAAAGGTTCAACTGGATCGTGCCCTAACTCCTTATACCCTGACCTCATTTAGGACATGCAAAGAACAACAAAGAAAGAGCAGACCGCTTTTAATCCACTGATCCGAATTTAAACAGGAATGCAACAAATTACAGAAATAACCATAAATATAGAGATGCAGCAGAAATAGTACTTCATTTCATTAATGTAAAATACTAAAATATGCTTACAAACAGAAATGGAAATAAACCAGCTAGGGCGATGGTAGCTTATCTTTGAGAAGAGATGTGAAGGATACATGCCTCTGAACTGTGTTACAATGAGGCGCGAAGTCCTATTTATTGTTGAGAAACAATGGAAAACCCTAAACATCCAAAAACCTAACCCTAGGAGATGAAGTGCCAAACTATGGGCCCCGTTTTGGGTAAATTGGTACATCAACTTCCCCGGGTCGTAACTTTGGCACACAATCTTCGTTTGACGTGCAAAATACCTCGTTAGAAAGATCTATCCAAGGAATACAACTTTGGGAAGAGAAATATTTGTCCATGGACCCATGTTGCTCCCAATTTTCCCAAAAAACGTCATTTAGGGCCTCAAAACGGCTCTGGAAGTTCAGGACCCGAAAAACTGCTAAAAATAGTAAAATGTGCTACAATTAAGGAAACTGAAAAAATGAAAGAGACAGTTGTGGGGGACCAAGTGGGATAGGTGGGTGGCCACCAACATCCACCTGGATCATTCCTCCCCCCTTAGGAAGCAATGGTCCCCATTGCGTTGAGTTCCTCCATGAGATGAGGAAACTTTTGCTGAGCTTGGTCCCTAATGAGCTGTTCTGCAACCTCTGATGTGTCCAGTAATGGTGGGAAGCATGGTCGAGTGCGGTCCACATTGAACACTCGGTTCAATAGAAGGAATGGGGGAATGTTGTGCTCCAAAGCATTGTTTCCCACAGCCTTGGTAATGGTGTAAGGACCATATCGAAGTGGTCTGAGCTTTTGATGGGCTATCGTAAGGCGTTATTTCTGCAGATCCAACCAGACTTTGTCGCCCACTTGAAACTTGTGTGGTATCTGATGTTGATCATGTCGCTGCTTGTACTTGGCATTTTCCAGAATGGAGAGGCGATATATCAACCCATTGGGTAGAGTTGCTCTAGGAGTCAGATTGAATGAATGCTTGACCTGCCAGTGCAACAGTACCCATGTGGGTGAGGAGAAGATGTTCCTATATTCTTTCATGACCGTATCCATCTGTTGATGTTGCTGCGCGAAGGAACCCTTCGTGGGGGACATGGATGTGGCAATGATCTTCCCCTTACTTTGGGAGTGAACCAGACAGAAAACGCATTTCCTAGTCTGGGAGATGATCTTGTTTCATTTCTTAGCAGAGATCAAAGAAGTGGTTGTAGGTGGGGCTACCTCCAGTATATTGTATAATGTATTTGTTAAGTTATGGTATGTTCTATGCTAATAACAGTTTACTTCTCTTTCTTATTATATTCCACAGATTTGTAGGAATTTACAGGGTAAGTTCCTCAGACAGAACACCAGAAGGACACCGCTCACAAACAGATCACAGATCAATACACCAGTATTTTGACGTGGTTAAAACCCTCAGAGAG
>APFE030157502.1:0-48694 GCA_000404065.3 Pinus taeda
ATCTTCCACCTCACATTTTTGTCCCTTCCATTTGTCCATTCCCGACCATTGCACCCTATAGAGGAGCAATTCAATATGCATCACACCTTGTACACTGGGAAGGTGATATGCATCGCACCCTCTGCATTGAGCTTTCAGTATGGTCCAGTTTTGACCATTTATGAGCAGTTATCAGTGGAGAACTTCTGGGAGATGATGTAAGCAGCTGACCTTGTTCCTTTAGGCAGTGAAGCAACACTTTTAGGGACTTAGGAGCCCTCAGTTTATGGACATTTATGATTGGGGTTGAAGTGCCCAAACATTTCTATAACAACTAGTCTGGGACCAGTGGTACATACTCTGAGACAGACTTCAAGTCAGTAGAATACTAGTCTGGGACCAATGGTAGGAGTTGTACCCACTATGACACTGACTTTGGGTCAGTAGATGACTGGCCTGGGACCAGCAGTACATACTCTAAGATTGACTTCATGTAAGTATAATGTTGGTCTGGGACAAATGGTAGGAGTTGTACCCACTATGACACTGACTTTGGGTCAGTAGAGCACTAGTCGGGGACCAGTGGTACATACTTTGAGACTGACTTTGAATCAGTAGAATACTGGTTTGGGACCAGTGGTAGCAGTTGTACCCACTATGACATTGAGTTTTAGTTGGTAGAGGACTGGTTTGGGGCCAGCGGTACATACTCTGAGACTAACTTCGAGTCAATAGAATACTAGTATGGGACCAGTGGTAGGAGTTGTACCTACTATGGCACTGACTTTGGGTTGGTTGAGAACTGGTCTAAGACTAGTGGTACACACTCTGAGACTGACTTTGGGTTAGTGGAGAATGGTAGGACACATTCTCGATCAATTTATCTTCTTAATGCTTCAACAGAGCAGAGCAAATCTAATAGAGCAGAGGAGAGCCGACAGAGCAGAGCATAGTAGAGCCAGCAAAGCTGAGTAGAGCATAGCAGAGCTAGCAGAGTTAAGCAAAGCCAGTAGAGATGAGTAGAGTAGAGGAAAGCCAACAAAGTTGTGTTGAGCAGAGCAGAGCTAGCAGTGTTGAGTAGAGTAGAGTAGAGCCAACAAAGCTAAGCAAAGCCAACAGAGCTGAGCAGAGAAGAGCAGAGCCAACAGAGATGAGTAGAGCAGAGCAGATCCAATAGAGCAGAGTAGATCCAAGAGAGCTGAGAAGAGCATAGCACTGGAAGGGCACTGATGGCAGAGATAGTACAGTCAGGACATATGGATCAACTGATGGAGTTCTCCCTAGTTGAGAGGGAGTGTTAAAATTGGAAACTAGGTAAAAACTCCATGTGGATCATCTTATTAATGGAATTTGATATTTTTATTGGATCCCTCTCATTGAGAGGTGTAGGATTGATCTAAAGATAATCTATTTCCGATAAGTATTTATGAAGATACCAATTTATTTTGATTTTGGACAAATTGTCAAGTCGGCCAGCAACTTATGTAGGCTCAGAAGCCCAATAGTCATGTCTATTCAACCTCTACATTTTAGTATAAATAGAAGAGGACTTGAAGTCATTTGTCACACACACACTCAATATTGTGATCTCACTTCATCTTGTTTTGGGTTTGATGAAGATGAGAGCTAGAGGGAGTGCCCTAGGGTATACACTACCCGAGATAACATGCCCTGGATCTAAATGTTGTCATGGGAGAACAAGCTCTACGTTGCTCAAAAATCCAGAAAATATGGAAAAGCTGAAACTGGCGGAAAAGATGGAACTACTGGAAGCCGGAACTACCCAAAAAGCCAGAAAAGCCTGAAAATCTAGAATTACCAGAAAAGTTGGAAAAGTCAGAACTGTTGGAAATGTTGGAATAGTGGGAATAGTGGGAATAGCCAGAACTGTTAGAACTGCCAGAACAACAGGAGCATCTATCTCCAAAGGAGATCAACATGCAAGGGACAACTAACTAACATTAGGATAGTTGTATGGTACTTAGTAGCAAGCTAAGGACAATAAGCATGATAGGGACAACAAGCAAGAAAGGTGCAGTCAGCACATAGGTCTGGATGGCAACATGGTGTAGAAATGGCACATAATGTAGTACAGTGATGGGTACAGTCATGATTAATGAAGTGTGATGAGATGTAGCATAATGATGATGGGTGTAGCATGGTGCAGCATAGTGAGGTGCATCATGGTGATGAAATGCAACACATTGATAGGTGAAGGAGTCACCTTGGAGAATCAGTTGAACCAGCATGTCTTCAACTGATCTCATGTATCATCTTCTTAGAGATGATCTATTCTCTTATCTAGATAAGTCAAAGTGTTGACTTCTTTTGTAAATGTATTGTTTCTCTCTCTCTCTCTCTGCTGAACTATTGAAGAACATATAAGAAGAATTGACCAAGGGTTTCCCCATATTGAGGTTTGTCCCTGGCTAGCACCACATCTTGTGTCCTCTTGTCTTGGCTTGTCTTTTGCAATTTATATTTATATTCTATCTGCAGTTTACTCTAATGCTGCTATGATTTCTAATCTGGAAAAGATATTGGAAAATTAATATAAATTGCTCTAGCATAGAATATACCTAAATTTAACATTGGTTTATCATGGTTATGGGTCATCAACAAACCCACGATTATTAGTGAAGCATGCAAAACCCTTGTTTTCAACAACACCTAGTTTTAGGTCATCCAAAATCCCACAGCTATGTGTCAACCACACAAAACCCTTTTCTTCATTGGGCTATAATAACCAAAATATTCTCAGGAGGGAACTTCACACAATGGGGACCATCACATCCTAAAGGGGAGGATTGATCTTAATGGAAAGTAGCACCAACCCATGGTATCAACCTATTGTATCTGACCATGATAATGTAATTCAAGAAGGCTATAAAAGTTAAGCCTCATTTTGTAAAATGACATATTTCTCCTCGACAATATTGTTGAGTAAGTGGTTTTCCTTTTAGTTAATTAAGTAGTCCTTTACATTAAGTGGGTATTGTTAACATTCATGTGATTAATTTTATTTACATATGTATATGCTCTCCCATAGTATCTCAACATTTATGGTCCTAGATCTCATCACCCAAGATCTGAATAAAAATGCAGATGCCTGATCATTTCCTATTTCCTTTATGGAAGTTGAGTTCTGTAAATATTAGAGACAAATCCATGCAAATCAGTTCCTATTAAATGGAAAGAGATAGAAAGAATAGACTATTCCTGATACATGATTGGTATAATGATTTCGGCAGCGTCCCTTATTATTCCAAAGCCATCTTATTCTCTTTCAACATCTACAACAATGGTCTTTTGAATTTCCATAGGCATGACATTATTAATTCAAAACTCAAGCTAGAAAATTTGTTTTGTTGAATTGGAAAGATTGTTGGAAGATCTTGTTGAATCTTCCGATGGTAAATACATTTTAGAGGGATTATTCAAACCCTTTATGTTCTAGGTGATTACCTTCTTGAGGAAGCAATGTTTTGAGAGATGTAGGTATTCGAGATTTGCATGTATTGGTCAAGCTGACCAACTTTCTTCCCAGTGCATCAATTCTTTAAAGAGTTAATATCCTACCCCTTTTCGTGAATTAGTTGCTTTTTATTTTCCTTTTGTGTGATTCTAATATGGACTCCTAACTCATGTGAGGCCTTATATTTTTAGAACACTAAAACTAGAATATTGTTTTTCTTTTGAGAAATCACATCCAGGTCATTACAATGACATGCATCCTCAATTTCCATTAAATCTAGCCCTTCCATGTGAGTGAACTTATCCTACTTTATCATGATTATGCCCTCTATTTACTTTGGATCTGAGTTTACAGAACTATTTCCTGGAATATATTAAACCTTTAAATATTGGTGCTCCTCAACGAAGTATTTTCAACACCTTCTAGAAGGATTTATGAGATGTTCTCCTACTCTGGTTTGCTTGATCCTTCCAACAAATCTACTAGCACCTCAAAGTCATTTCTTATTTCTTGTCTCTTGCATCTGAAAAAAATATATCTTCTTATTTTGGTGTTTATTAGAAGGGATTTTCATGAATCCTTCTGCTTCCTTTGTTTCAGACTCTCTTGGGTCTTTCTTGGGTTCATTAAGAGGTAAATCATAGAACATGTTTCCATGCATGTGGCCTTTCCTACATTGAAAGGGGGCATGCTCATAGTCATAATCAAGTTTGAAACCAATCCTTATTTTTTGTTCGAGGGATATAGCTTCGATAGAAAGCTAAATATATTCATGTAAATATAGATGCTTGCATAAAAAAATGTAAAATCCATAATTTATTTGTTCTGAGATGCATATGAATTCACCTAACATGCTGCAAAATCCCTCCCATCTTTCAAGATCCCAATATTTGTATAGAAGACAATACATGTGTATCCAAGCAAAAGTCCATGAGAATTCCTCTTTTTCAAAGTTGAAGTGTTCCACCTAGTGTCACATCTGTAACCCAAATGAGTTGAAGAAGTAAAGAACCCTATCCGTTATAGTCTTCTGATCTTCTAAGTGAAATAAAATTACAATGAAAAACCATTTTGAGCCCAATTGTACCTCATAGTGGGATTTTGGCTTCTATTCCAACGTAATCCAATGGAGGAGTGCTTTTCCCATTAGCCATATTCTAATAAAATTGTAGATAAGAGCATGGTCATGCATGGATTAGATATTACCATTCATCCTCCCTAGAGGGATGTGAATTTGTGATATTTATATTGATTTTTCATTACAAGTGCTTGTACATTTCTAAATAGGGATCATTTTTAAATTTTCTGAATGAATGTTTTCAATCATGTCAATCGTCTTGTATTTTATTTATTCAGGGTTCACATAAGGGTTCAGGCTTGTAGATTCATTGGAGGGGCTTGGGTCTTGTCCCCTTTAGAAAACCATTCCACGTGAAGCGCTCAGCGAGGGAACTTCAAAGATGAATCAAAAAGATGGAGGAAAATGTGGTGGAGGATGCAGGGGTGATGATGATGAACCATAGGCAGGTCAAGTTCCAAGGTGGTAGTAATTCTAAGGTAGCATATTCAATCCAAAATTTTAATACAACGACAGATTATAACATTATATAACATTTTACAATATGGAAAAATGTAATTACTTTTTCATCACAGTAATAAAAATAAGCAAATTAATAATATACAATAAAATAATAAAACTAGATATTATAAGTAAATGGGCATTAATCTACCTACCATATTTCTTATTCCATAATTTAGTACCAAGTACAAATATTATTAAACAATGTCAACCATGACTATGTTCTTCATCCAAAGTTCAACATTTAAGTTGACTAAATCCTCACACCCTATAAGTTACAAAAGATTTAGAGATTTAATTTTAAAAGGAATGGAGTCACATTTCCTTAGTGGAGGTGGGATGTCATTAAGGTTCAAGCCAAGTAGACAAACATAGGTTAATTTAGTACAATTTCCCTTCAAGTTGGTTTTTGAATTTTTACTTTCCCCTCTAGTTTTCCCTTTTTAGCCAAATAGGTTACTTCAGTGTAGTTTCCCTTCAAGTTGGTTTTGTCCAGTTTTTCCTTTCCCTTCTAATTCTCAGGTTCAACGTTTGGGTTTGCTTTATATTTTTTATTATATATTTTCTATGTTTAATTCAATATATTTCTCACTTTCATTTTAGGACTCCATGAAATTCTTTTTTAGGAAAGGGATTTTCATTCTCGATAAAGGTCTAGATCTTATTATTTTTATCTATTTGAATGAGTAGAAACATGTCTTTCTTTTACTACTTGGGTTTTTTCCTTAATCACTTAAGTCACTAAAAATATGTCCTTATGGAAAACGAGATATGATGAAATTCATAATGGTTTTGAGGTATCATGAGAAGATGATTCATGGAAATAGAGACTCCATATTCTCTTTAATTTCCAAATTGAAAGAGATTTAATAATAATGCATGTGCCAATTATCAGAAATTATGAATACTCTTTTATAATATGTTAGTGATTTGTGTAATCCCTTGAAGAACATAGTAGAATCAATGAATAATGATTCTCTTCCAATGCCATCCAATCGATGAATTTTATAACTTGAACATAATGAATATGATCATACAATAATGCAAGTGATCAAGCCCTTGATATAATGAATCAAGACCTGACATAATTCAATTTTGGATTTTAGTGAAAATGATTAAAACCAAGGACATAGATAATTAAGAACCCACATCCATCAATGCTACTATTAAAAGAGAATAAATTCATCAAACCTTTCTCTATACATGTTTTCACGACTAATATGTATAGAGTTAAAGCATCACAATTTTATTGCAAATTTTTCCGAATGATGTTGGCATATTTATGCATAATTTTATATTTGGGAACAAGAATACTCAATTTATGTATTTTGATAAATAAATATCCAAGTCATGTCTTATAAATAAATTACAATAATTGTAATATCCATTTTCATGTATGATACTAAGGACAATGTTATTAGAAAGCACATTCATTTCCACAAGGTAAAGTAACTTTCATGTTCATATTATTTTGGGTAAACTGCATTTTGATCTTATAATAAGACTTGAAATTGCTTCTAATTGGTTACAAGATTTTCTTCTTCTTATATAAGAAATTGGGGTATGTTGTGTGTGGAGCATCATTGTTTAGAGGTCTTTGTTTCAAGTAGATGTATACCACGGGATGTTTGTACACCCCTCCACGCGGGGGGGTGCGGGGCGGACTTGTCCCCCCTGCAGGGGTCCGGGGGGGGCGATCCCCCCTGGCTAGGTGGTTCGAGGGCTAGTGGTCCCTTGGCTGAGGGTTGGGGCTAGCGCCCCCGAAGCTAAAAATAGATGTAAAATTGCCTTGTAAAAGTATAGTAATTTCTAGTCAATCTAGTTCATTCATTAGGTGGATGATCTGATGGTAGAACTTATGTTTAGTTTAGGTTTTTTTGCCTTAGAAGGAAACCCCTCTCTTTGTATGAGGGCATTGTATTAATTCTATGTAATATATGTGTATTCTTCGAGTGAGAAGCAGAGAGGTGAGACTGTGAGAGAAAACAGAAGATATTACAACAAATCTGTTGTAGGTTGTGTCTCTTCATTTTGTTGGATAATAAAAAGGAAGGACTGGCTATTCAGGGTGGACGTAGCCCAAACTGAGTGAACCACGTATATCTGTGTCTCTCTTGTTTTATGTGTTTTCTGTGTTTATATTTTTCAATAGTTTATGTGTTCCATTGCTCCTAATATATAATCTTATAACAAATGGTATCAGAGCTGAAGGTCTATTTGGCTGATAAACTCGCAGGAAAGAAGGGTTCTTCGTTCGAGTGGCAGCAATGGCGGAAGATGGTAAATTTAGGGTCGAGAAATTTAACGGCCAAAACTTCTTACTGTGGAAGATGCAGATGGAATATTATCTGTATTAGAAAGATCTATACGTACCATTGGGCAGAAAAACAAAGATGCCGACGAGTATGATAGATGAAGAATGGAACCTTCTCGATAGAAAGGCACTCGAAAAAATACAGTTGTGCCTCACAACATCGGTCGCCTTCAACATTTTGATGGAAACAATGACAAAGGGTTTGATTAAGGAATTGGAGAAACTACATGAAAAACCCTCGGCCCCAAACAAGATATTTCTTATGAAACGGTTATTTAATATGAAAACGTCGGAAGGTGGATCTGTTGTAGACCATTTAAATTATTTTAATATTGTTACAAGTGAGTTATGTTCTGTAGGGATAAACTTTGATGATGAAGTTAGAGCTCTGTTATTCTTGTGCTCATTACCAGAAAGTTGGAATGGTTTAGTAATGGCGATTAGTAGCTCTGTTTCTGGATCTAGTACTTTAAAGTTTGATGATGTTGTCGGTGCTATCCTTAGCAAGGAAATGCAACACGAAAGCTCTGGTGAGACATCGGGTAATGCTTTTAGTGCCGAGTCTAGGGGAAGAAAAATGGAAAGAGGAAAGAGCTCAGGATATCGCAGTAAATCAAGGAAAGGCAGATCCAAGTCCAGGTCGGGGATAGTGTGCTGGAAATGCGGAAAGAAAGGACACCTAAAGAGAGATTGTAGATCTCGGAAGGGAAAAGAAGGAGATTCACATAAAGAAAACAATCATGAAGAAAATGTGACAGGTGAGGTGTTACAAGATGCTTTGATTCTTTCTTTTGAAAATATTACTGATTCCTGGGTGGTAGATTCAGGGGCCTCATTTCCATGCCACACCTGATAAGAAATAATTTCATGACTATGTTCAAGGAGATTTTGGACAAGTTCATTTGGGTGATGATAAACCCTGTAAAATTGTTGGAATGGGTAAGGTTCTTGTAAAACAACATAATAGAAACTAATGGCTACTAAAGGAGGTAAGGCATGTTCTAGATCTAAAGAAAAATCTGATTTCAACAAGGCAGTTAGGTGGTGAAGGTTGTGTGCCAACTTTCACAGATAAAGCTTGGAAGGTCACCAAAGGAGCTCTGGTAATAGAAAAAAGCAAAAAGGTTGGTACATTGTACTTATGCAATGGTATGTCTAACTCTGTTAATGCTTTAACTTCCAAAGGAGCAGATGCAGTATTATGGCATCATAGGCTCGGACACATGAGTGAAAAAGGGATGAATATTCTTCACTCAAGTAATTTGTTGCCAGGTTTGAAGAATGTTGATTTCGACTTCTGTGAGAATTGCATTTATGGAAAACAAAAGAGCGTTAGATTTCTCATAGTTGGGAAAGAAAAGAAGAGCGAAAAATTAGAGATTGTGCATACAGGTGTATGGGGATCTGCTCAAGTATCATCTCTCGGTGGCTCTCATTATTATGTTACTTTTATTGATGATGCAACTAAAAAAACTAGGATTTATTGTATTAATAATAAATCTAATGTATTTGATACTTTCAAGAAATGGAAAGCTTTGGTTGAGATTGAGACAGGAAAGAAATTGAAGTGTCTTAGATTAGACAATGGCGGTGAATATTTCAACAAAGAATTTGATAGGTACTGTTTAGAGCATGGAATTCACAGAGGGAAGACAGTTTCAAGAACACCACAAGAAAATGGTGTGTTAGAAAGGATGAACAGAACAATCATGGAGAGTGCAAGGTGCATGAGATTGCATGCGGGATTGCCTTTACAGTTTTGGGCAGATGTTGTAGATACTGTTGTTTATCTAATAAACAGAGGGCCTTCAATTTCCTTGGATGGTGGTGTTCCAGAGGAAGCATGGACAGGTAAAAAGGTAAAGTACTCTTTTTTAAAGCCTTTTGGTTGTGAGGCCTTAGTCCATATTGATAAAGAAAATAGAACAAAGCTTGAGGCAAAGTCAAATAAGTGTACCTTTATTGGATATCGTGTTAATGATTTTGGTTATCGCTTATATGATTATGAAAATCACAAGATCATTACGAGAAAATATGTAATATTCAATGAAAATATCTTGTATAAGCACCAGTTGCCGGAAAAGAAACAAGAAAAAGAAAACAAGGAATACACAGTCCTTGATGAAATCACTGAAAAAGTAAAGGTGCCTGAAAATAATAATAATCAACAACCACTACAAAAGCAACAGGAACCCCAAACACCTGAAAGTGGTGTTAGAAGATCTACCAGGATAAGTAGACCCCCTAAACGATAATCTCCTTCGTTGTATTATTTCTTGTTGACTGATTCTGGTGAACCCGAATGTTATGAAGAAGCAATGGAGGTTGAAATCATGAAGAAGTGGGAGGTAGCCATGGAAGAAGAGATGGAATCCTTAATGCATAACCAGACTTGGGACTTAGTCAGGTTGCCTGCAGGAAAAACTACATTGAAGATAAAATGGGCTTACAGGCTGAAGGAAGAAGATGGAGGAAAACAGAGGTACAAAGCTAGACTTGTGGTGAAGGGGTTTGCACAGAAGAAAGGTATTGATTTTGATGAAATATTTTCTCCTATTGTTAAAATGACTTCAATCATAACTATTTTAAGTCTAGTAGCAATTGAAGATTTGCATCTTGAGCAGTTAGATGTAAAGACAACCTTTCTCCATGGGGATTTGGAGGAAGAGATATATGTGCAATAAACACAAGGATATGAAGTGAAAGGGAAGGAGAAACTAGTGTGCAGGTTGAAGAAGAGCTTGTATGGCTTAAAATAGGCTCCAAGGAAGTGGTATCTAGAATTTGACAAGTTTATGTCTAAACAAGGTTATACTAGATGTCACTCTGATCATTGTCTTTATCTGAAAAAGCAAAATGATGTAGCTATATTATATTGTTCTTGTATGTAGATGACATGCTTGTTGCAGGGTCTAACATGCAGGAATTAAATGTGCTCAAAAGAAAATTGGAAAACTCATTTGCAATGAAGGATTTGAGAGCTGCAAAACAAATCCTTGATATGAGAATCACTAGAGACAGGAAAAATCGCAAATTAACAATGTCTCAGAATGAGTACATACAAAAGGTGTTGAAAATATTTAATATGCACAATGAAAAACCAGTTAGTACACCTTTTGCTAGCCATTTCAAACATAGTAAGGAAATATTCCCAAAGACCCAAGAAGACATGGACTATATGTCTAAAGTTCCATATGCATCATCAGTTGGAAGCCTAATTATGCAATGGTCTGCACAAAGCCTGATATTGCACATACATTGGGAGTTGTAAGCAGGTACATGAACAATCTAGGAAAGGAACATTGGATGGCAGTGAAATGGATTCTCAAATATTTGAAAGGTACCACAAATCAAGCATTATGCTTTGGTGTTTCAAACATTCCTCTACAAGGATATGTTGATGCAGATATGGCAGGGGATAGAGATAACATGAGGAGAACTACAGGATATGTATTTACTATAGGTGAAACAACTGTTAGTTGGGTTTCAAAAATCCAAAGTGTTGTTGCACTTTCAACAACAGAAGCAGAGTATGTTGTTTCCCAGAGGCTAGTAAAGAAATGATTTGGTTACAAAGGTTTATGGGTGAATTGGGTAAAGATGATGATAAGGGAATGTTATACAGTGATAGCCAAAGTTCCATTCATATTGCAAAGAACTCAACATTTCATTCTAGGACTAAACACATATAGTTCAAGTACCATTTCATATGATCAGTGTTGGAAGATGCAGAGTTGAAGCTGGAAAAGATACACACTAGCCAGAATCCATCAGATATGCTAGCAAAAGTTGTAACTAGGGAGAAACTAAGAATATGCCCAGTTTTAATTGGTCTTCAAGGATGACGATGAAGACGAGAAACAACCAGGTCCAAGGAGGAGTCATTGTCCAACAAATGAAGCAGCGGTGGAGTTGCTACAATCATTCTCCAAGTGGCATATTGTTATGTGTGGAGCATGATTTTTCAAAGGTCTTTGTTTCAGTCGGATGTATATCCCAGGAAGTTTGTACACCCCTCCATGCAGGGGGGTGCGGGGGGGACTTGTCCCCCTTGTGGGGGTCAAGGGGGCCGATGCCGCCCAACTGAGGGGTCTGGGGGCTTAGGGGCAATGCCCCCGAAGCTAAAACTAGATGTAAAATTGCCTTGTAAAAGTATAGTAATTTCTAGTCAATCTGGTTCGTTCATTAGGCGGATGATCTCACAGTAGAACTTATGTTTAGTTTAGGGTTTTTTGCCCTAGAAGGCAACCCCTCTCTTTGTATAAAGGCATTGCATTAAGTCTATGTAATATATGTGTATTCTCCGAGCGAGAAGCAGAGAGGTGAGACTGTGAGAGAAAACAGAGGATATTACAGTAGATCTACTATAGGTTTTGTCTCTTCATTTTGCTGGATTATAAAAAGGAAGGACTAGTTGTTCAGGGTGGACGTATCCCAAACTGGGTGAACGACATTTATCTGTGTGTCTCTTGTTTTATGTTTTTTATGTGTTTATATTTATGCAATATTTTATTTGTTCCATTGCTCCGTAATATATAATTTTATAACAGGGTATTAACCCATAACCTAGGGGCATATGTCGCAAGTTTCTTCCTTATGAGTTGCCAATGGATTCTTTTAGGTGGAGTAGATTTTCTAAAATAACATTGATGAATATGATACCTAATGGTGTGGTTTTTCTTAAATAATTATGATGAGTGCATAAGTGGAATATCTAATGCCATAGATCAATGTGAAGTTATATAGTTTTTATATTTTTATGTTTAATCTAATTGACTTATTTATGAATTTAAAATATTTGTAATCTAGTTTTGTTTCAATATTAATATTGATAAGAACTAAAGTTGGTTTAAACAAGTGTTAAGAATGAAATATATAAATATGAGAATGTGAATAGTAAAATAAGTTAGAAAGAAAAAAATCATTTAAAATATGGAAGAAGAAAAATTTATTAAGCATATATCACTAGGTAACATATATTTAATGGTAATGAAGTTTAAAGCAATAAAGTTCTTCTTGTTACCAAAAAGACGCATTTCTAACATTCAAATCCATAAATAAAAGTGTAATGAGCTTGATTCTAACATTCAAATCCATAAATAAAATTGTAATTAGCATGATCTAATGGGAGCCATTAAGATTTTTACATTTTGTTTATGTGATCTTGGAAGTTAGCCATGGGGCCTCGTTTAAGTAATGTTGGAGGATTGGATATAAAAGGAAAGAAACCTGGTGTATGTCGATCTCTAAGATAGCCTTGGTAAGTTACCAAAGAACGTGTAACATTGCTCAAAGGAAGATAGCTAAGCATATTTGGTATTCATAAGCCATGAGTATTTGGATAGAACTAAGTGACTATTTGAAGAAATAAAATAATATATTTGATATGACAATAAGGTGGAGAATTTGAATACAAAAATACCATCAATATTGTATTGAAACTCTTAGATATGACATATATCTAAATTTTGTATTTGATGTAAAGTTACATCAAGGTCACTTTTCCCCGAGTTAGCTGAAATCTTTTTATCACACTGAGTGCAAACGAATCCTGATATAAGAACAGATATGTTTCTCAAATTCATTTCCAAACCAACATTTTGATGGAGTTGACACAGAGATTTGGTTAGATAATTGGTTGCTAAAGGAGTAGCATATATACATGCAATGTATCCAATACCATGAGCTACGACCTCATGAATTTTGTCAAATTTGTCTTCAAACAAGACCTTCAAAAAATACAGTGATTCATGAACCAAGAGTTTAGCCTCTGTCTTTTCATATTTCGTGATCATACAACATTGTTTGGTTGAGCCATGCACGAAACATATTTCTTAGATAGCGATGTCGCATGTCCTATATCATCTATCCATTCAAAGATAAGGTATTGTGAGATGTTACCCACTTGTATATTTTTATTTTCTTTTAGGACAACTTTATATGTGGAAATGTCATGTTGTTTATGAGTTTCTTCCCTGTCGTGTCATTGCTACTCTAGGATTTCATCTCTATTGGGTACCGATTCTAACTATTGTAATTTAACCTAGAACAATTAATTGTTAATAGGTGAGTAAAAGAAGTGGGAACAAGAATAATTATTTATAATTTTATATTTGGGAACAAGAATACTCAATTTATGTATTTTGATAAATAAATATCCTATTCATGTCTTAAAAATAAATTACAATAATTGTAATATGCATTTTGATGTATGATGCTAAGCACAATGTATTAAAAAACGCATTCATTACCACAAGGTAAACTAACTTTCATGTTGATATTATTTTGGGTAAAATTGCCTTTTGATCTTATAATAAGATCTGAAAGTGCTTCTGATTGATTAAGAGATTATCTTCTTCTTATGTATGAAATTGGGGTAATAACCCATAACCTAGGGGAATATGTCACAAGTTTCTTCCTTACCAGTTGCCAATGGATTCTTTTAGGTGGAGTGGTTTTTCTAAAATAATGATGATGAATATAGCACCTACTGGTGTGGTTTTCCTTAAATAATTATGATGAGTACATAAATAGAATATCTAATGCCATAGATTGTGAAGCTATATAGTTTTAATACCTTTTATTTAATCTAATTAATTATTTAAGAATTTAAAATATTTGTAATATAACTTAGTTTCAATATTAATATTTATGAGAACTAAATTTGGTTTAAACAAGTGTTAAGAATACAATATATAAAGATGAGAATCTGAATATTCAAATAGGTTAGAAAGATTTTTTTTTTTTTTAAAGATGGAAGAAGAAAAATGTGCTAAGCATATATCACCAGGTGACATGTGTAATGATAATGAAGCTTAAAGCGATAAAGGTCTTCTTGTTTCCTAAGAGATTCATTTATAACATTCAAATACATAAAGAAAAGTGTAATGACCTTATTCTAACATATGAATATGGTGATAAAGATATTGTCTTAGATGGCATATCCTCATGTTCATAAGAGACCTCATGGTAAAGATTCCAATTGATGATTGGATTATGTATCCCTTGAGCTCTCATGATCATACTTCTCATTAAGTGGTTTTTCTTCATGTACTGTTGTCGTAATTGAATTGATGAATACATATAAGATGTAGAGTGGAAGGAATGTGGTCTCCCTCTTGTCCTCTCCTCTTGTTGCAACTAGGAAAAGTTCTAATGATAGAACTAATGTTAGAAAAATATTTGATAAAACATTTGTGCAATACTATTAGAAAAATATAGAATTTATTCATTAATAAACACACCATTAACTCCTACCTTGTGACTTCATACTCTATGCTCCACTCTTCCTTCAACCACTTCAACAATTTCCTTACGTGTTCCAAATTTTGTTCTTTGTTTTTGCTAATAATTATAATTTCATCCAAGTACACTAAAACAAAATTTCCCAAGAATGGTTTGAAGACCTCATTCATGAACCTTATGAATGTGATAGGGGAATTAGTCAGATCATCAATCAAAGTGACCTTCAGTCAAGAAGTAAATCTTTCATGTCAATTTATGTTCTTGAGGTCAACAATACTTTCCTTGTATACACTTCACACAAATATCCTCTATTACTTTCATGATTTGCTGAGCTCCATTATTGATCCAGGTGGATGTTGGTGGCCACCCACCTATCCCACTTGGACCCCCACAACTGTCTCTTTCAGTTTTCTAGTTTCCTTATTTGTAGCACAATTTACTATTTTTAGTAATATTTTGGGTCCTGAACTTCCAGAGTCGTTTTGAGGTCGTAAATGGTGTTTTTTTGGGAAATCTAGGAGCAACATGGTTCATGGATGAATTTTTCTCTTTCCAAAGTAGTATTCTTCAGATAGATATTTCTAATGAGATATTGTGCACGTCAAACGAAGATCGTATGCCAAAGTTATGACCTCGAGAAGTTGAAGTACCAATTTACCCAAATGGGGCCCACAGTTTGGTGTTTCATCTTCTAGGGTTAGGTTTGGATGTTTAGGGTTTTCCATTGTTTCTCAACAATAAATAGGCCTTTGAGCCTCATTGTAACACATTTCAGAGGCATGTATGCGCCACATTCTTCTTAGAGATAAGCTACCATCACCCTAGGTGGCTTATTTTCATTTCTACTTGTAAGCATATTTCAATATTTTACAGTAATGAAATGAAGTATTATTTCCACTGCATATATTTATTTATGTTCTTTTATGTAATTTATTGCGTTCCTGTCTAAATCCATATCAGTGGTATCACAACAGTATGTTTTTTCTCTATTTTTCTTTGCATGTCCCCATTGAGGTCAGGATATAAGGAGTTAGGGCTTGAACTGGTTGACCTTTGCAAGGCCAGCCTCAGAAATATCAAAAACCTCCCATGGTGGATGAAACGAAAGATGAGGGGGCAGGAGATCCTATCAAAATATTGCTCGAAGAAGCCCTCGAGCGACAAAGGAACGCGATGATGAACAACTTTTCCCAGATCCTTTAGCAGCTACCCAAAGGTGACACATCGACTTCCAACAACTACTCTGGAAATTCCACACCCTTTAAGGCACACGTTAATTTTGAAATCCCCATATCTGAGGTCCAAATAGACGCAGATGTTGTAGATAAATGGTTAAACCTGCTAGAAGGGTATTTTTCTGTTCATGATTTTTGTAGTCGGGAAAAGATTACTTTCACTCTTCTAAAAGTAGTCCCCCATGTCAAGGACTAGTGCGAACCTACTGCGAGTAGAAGGATGAAAGTACGAGCTCACTTTTTCATTTGCACCCACTTGGAATTCATCATGGGATGCCATTAAGGAGCAACATTACCCTATCGAAAGCTACGAAGACAAATAAATAAAGTGGACCACGCTATGATAGGGAAGGGACCAAGATGTGACGTAGTACACAAACATTTTTCATACCATTCACACACAGTTGGGTATCAAGGATTCTGAGATACATTTGGTACTAAAATACCATAGTTGGCTACACAGATACATCCAGAATGAGATGGAGTTCCTAAACATCTCCTCGCTCGGCACGACATACCGATACGCTGTCAAAATCGAGTAGAGGTTCAAACAAAAGAAGCAAGACTTTGGATCTGTAAATTTGAAGACCAAAGGACAAAGCCAAGGAAGGGTGACCTAAGATAACTCGTCGAAGCCGCAAGGAAACAACAACAACACAAAGTTGAAGAAGGACACAGGAAATTTGTGTGAGTTCCACAAGAGCGCCACTCAAAACGCAAGTGAGTGTCAGACCAAACAGTCATTGGTGGTCGAGTTGAAGGCTTTAGAATCAGATGAATGTTCGGACCCTGAGTCAAAAATTGATAAGGGGAATGGAAAAGGGAAGCAAATCATTGATGCAGAGCCTAGCGTCATTGTTGCCACCACCAAGGTCCAAAAGAATGAGATCAAAGCTCCAGAGGAGGGAAAGCATCTTTTCCACTCACAGATGTGGGTGAAGGGTTCACTATTGCAATTCATTGTCGATAGTGGTAGCCAAAAGAACCTCATTTTAGTATAGGTCATGAAGTGGTTGGGCCTAATGACCACACCACAATGACAACCATACATTATCGGGTGGCTTCACCAAGGATGAGATCTCTGAGTCCGCCAGTAGTGCCACCTTCCCTACAACATCAAACCCTTCACAAACGAGGTATTGTGTGATGTTGCACCTCTAGATGTTTTTGATGTACTATTAGGCCAACCATACTTATGGAGGTGACATACTGTGTATGAGTCAAGGCCTCATGCTATTATTATTACTTTGGGTAATTCACTATAAAGGATACCAAAGGTAGCCCCAACTACCACCACTTCTTTGATATCTGCTAAGAAAGGTAGTATGCTCATCTCTGAGACCAGGATATTCATTTTCTGTCTGGTTCACTCCCAAAGTAAGGGGAAGATCATCACCACATCCATGACCCTTGCCAAGGGTTCCTCCATGTAGTAGCAACAACAGAGGGATATAGTCATGAAAGAACACAGGAACAACTTCTCCTCACCCACAAGGGTACCACACAAGTTTCAGGCAGGCAACAAAGTCTACTTGCATTTGCAGAAAGAACACCTTACAAGAGCCCATCAGAAGCTTAGACCACTCCGACATGGTCCTTACACCAATACCAAGGTTGTGGGAAACAATTCTTTGGAGTATATCATTCCCCCATTCCTTTGCTTGCACCGAGTGTTTAATGTGGACTACCCTCTACCATGTTTCCCACCATTACTGGACATGTCAGAGATTGCAAAACATCTCACTAGGGACCAAGTTCAACTGAGTGAAGAACTAAATGCAATGGGGACCATTGCTTCTTGAGGGGAGGAATGATCCAGGTGGATGTTGGTGGCTACCCACCTATCCGACTTGGACCCCCACTACTGTCTCTTTTAGTTTTTCAGTTTCCTTATCTGTAGCACACTTAATATTTTTAGCAGTTTTTCAGGTCCTAAACTTCCGGAGTTGTTTTAAGGCCCCAAAATGACATTTTTTGGGAAATATGGGAGCAAAATGGGTCCATAGATTGATATTCCTCTTCCCAGAGAACATTGCATATACTGCATATGATATGTACTACCCTTTGGTAAACCCTAACCTAATCTTAGGCTTCAACTTGGGGCTTATTGAAGGCTTGTTGCTCCAATTATTAATCATACCCATCTTATCAAGCCTTTTCTTAGCCTTTTGTACCTTGGTAAGCATTTCTCCTTTCCTATTCATTAAACACTAGGTCACGAGTCTATATGAGGCTTTCTGTAATCATGAATCTTATCTTAATTGCCTCATATCCTTGAGGTACCTCCAAGTACACTCCTTCCTTATAGACATTGTTAAGGAAGCCAACTTTGATAACAGAGCATTTAACAACATGTGATAGGATTTCATCATAACCTTCTTTCTTTGAGAGCATATTTCTTATCATAGTTTGAAACATATCA
This sequence comes from Pinus taeda, assembly GCA_000404065.3. Lineage (NCBI taxonomy): Eukaryota > Viridiplantae > Streptophyta > Pinopsida > Pinales > Pinaceae > Pinus > Pinus taeda. The sequence continues at coordinate 18,250 of APFE030157502.1, forward strand.
CGAAAGCGTCATATCATATTGTTTCCCTGAATCTACTCCCTATGTATAAATAATACGGAATTAGCATAATTAAATATAAAAAAATTAAATACTATGAACTAATAGTTAAGTACAACTTGCTTCACTCGAATATCTTATGAAACAATGTCTCAAAAACATGATACATTATTACTATTAATCATCATTAGCTCATACATGTGGCTACAAAATGATTCCATAAGACTCCTCCATAACATGACTAACACCATGATGACTCAACATACTATTTACTTGACTCTCAACCAATACATATGATGAAACAATAAAAGATACATGGCAGTATATAAACCATGATAGTCTATTTTAATTTATATAAGCTACAACTAAAAGAAAGTCTCAAGATATCCCCAGTTATCTTACCATTATAGCATCTAAATTTTTGTGTCTCTTGTCCCCAACTCTTCCTTTCAAAACAAATGACCTACAATGATTTTCTATTTCTCATCATTAAGTATTCCTTTACTATTCTAAGATCTGCAACAAAAATTTAGGATAGCCACATTGAATCATGGCAGCCTTACAATCCATTTTATAATAATGACATGCTAGTTAATAATATTAAGTTGTACATTAAGTAACATTGATCATAATATTTAGAAGACTTGTACCATAGAGTATGTGAACACAACCAAGGTCCCATGCTCTTTATGGACTTTCACTGACGGGAGGAGTCATAGTAAGATTATGATCACCTAATACAACATACGAATGGTCAAATATCATCAATGGAGGAGTTAATGGAGGAGTTAACTTGCTCCATAAAGACATTCTCTTAGACATGGCATAACAATCAAAAATTGTATCTTGTTTTATTAGATATGGAATATATGCAATGTTCTCTAGGAATATGGTGATATATCTCAATGTAATTTTGGTAGGAAAAAAATCTAAGCTTAGTGAGTAGATTTCCATGTTCTTTAATGGATGTTGAGCCCACCATTATGTTAGAGTTGTAAATTAACGTAGTGCTATTAATGTTTAAAAGAAAATAATCCTCTAGGTGTAGGCTATATAAATATCAATATGAATTGCCTTATTTATTTGACCTGTGAGGGATTAGGGACATTCATTGAAAATCTATGTGGGGCTAGTTTACCAATATCAAGCTCAATTAGGTGAATACTAATTCATACCAAAACCTCTTAAGAGGACTTAAGGGAAATTCTAGATATCTAAGATCACTATGTGAATTGCCTATCAATTTGATCTGATGCATCATCCTTACCATATGAAATGTCACTATATCCATTAGTGGGTTTGCCACATATTTCATAGGAGCATAAGTGACTTGTTTCTACAGAGAGACATGTAATCTCCCTATTCCCAAAATTCACATATGTTGAAAGGCTTTATGATTATTCTTGAATTATGGTAATCATTTTATCCCAGTTGTGGAACTCTATTCTTCTTAACTATATTCATTGTGATCCATTTAGTTGAACTAGTATTTTCCATTTACTTTTCCAATCTTTTTTGGAGATACATTTTCACCTACCTCTTTTATTTTTTTTCTCTTTTGTCTTGCGATGTGTTTTTCCTTCCCTTTATAAGTGGTAGTTTAAACATTCTAAGTTAAAGAATTTAGACTTCTGTGATCCATAACGTTGTTTAGGGAATTTTCGGCTAAATCACATAATAAATCATTTGTCGATGCGTTTTGAACCAACTAGTGTGGTTCATCGTCAGAACAAGTTGAAGAAGTAGATCCAGTTTAGCATGTTAAATAGTCCAAGCAGAGACTCCAATGTTCTAAGTTCTTATGTTTTTCAAGAATATTTTTGGGTGAGTTTTGTTCAGTCAAAAATTTTTGGAATGTCATATTTAAGTTGTTAAATTTATATGAAGTCTAGTGCCCTTATAGTTTTTCAATGCTCAAAATGCTTAGATGCATTCAAAAATGCATTTCAAATAACAAAAATGAGCAATCTCACCAAAAAAAATATTTGTAAATTTCATTAAATAATAAACATACAACAATTAGAGTTTAACATATTCCATATCTTAAAAAAACTATACCTTTTCAACTTGGTTTAATTTTAATGTTTTATTTATATTAATAAGTTTTTTACTAGGGTTTAGATGATTTTAAATTGGGAAAAATATTTTTCATTATATATAATTTTAACTATTCTATATATATTAATATATATATATATATATATATATATATATATATATATATATAAATATATATATATATATATTGAATAAGCGCTAATTCTATTAAAAAAGGGTAAAATTATTTACAGTGAGGTCTACGCCTCAGAGGGCCAATTTCCCAGCCCTCAGCAAAAAAACCATTTGTCAGGGAGAGACCTCTGTGCCTGTGAGAGAGAAGCTTGCTCAGGTCAGCAGAGAGAGTGAAACTATTACAAAAATACTTCTTGCTTGCAAGAGATGCCAAGCAGAGGAAGTCAACCACCAGAAGTTTTCGATTAGTCACGAGGGCGGGTGTAAACCGTGAGTCCCAGCAAAAAACAAACATGGGCTGAGGTAGGCCTCAACATTACATTAAGCATATCAGAAAAGGAGAAAAATGCCTACGGAAGAGAGGAGAGAGGTTCCAAAAAAACTAAGCAGAGGCATCAACCCAACTTAAGAGGAGCTTACTCGCCTGAGGTCTGTGGGTCGACGCTCCTGGCTGTCTGCATTTCCGGAGCTGTTGGCTGAGAAGTCTGGTCGTCCTCCATTGCGCCTTCCTCGGACTGATTGATCAGGTGCAGAATGCCAAAGTTATGTTGGACAGGGCCACAAGCCACTACCTCGTCTTCTGCCACTGTTGGAGAGCGAACAACCTCAACATTCTTCAAAGAATCTTCCTGCATGTGCATGGCTGTTGAAATTGGATTTTCCCCCGCATCGTGAGAAAGGCTTTCCTCAGGAGACGGGGTAGTGGAAGCACTGATGGGCTCAACAGGCATTTCTGCCTCTTTCGAAACCATGATTGTAGTGGTGAATGTAATAATGGGCTGGTTGAGACGGCTCCGAAAAGTGAAGCGCGAATTCTGGAATGAGGAATTGGGCGCAGACCTGGAGGGGGTGGGAGGAGGCGAAGATGGGGAGGCGGACGATATGGGAATGATGAGCGGAGAGGGAGATGGACGGGCACGTCCTCTGGAGGCTGAGGAACTTCCTCTGCGAGGCACTCCGCGACTTCGAGTCATATTTTCCCCAAAAACATTGCCGCAGACGCTCTGCAGAATGACAGTGGGAGACTAAGGAGGAGCAGACTCTGAGGGATCGACCTCTGGCTAAACAAACTGGAGGTCGAGCTGACGGAGGGAATGATGCAGAGAATGTTTGCATTTGAGCGGAGAGGACGCCATTATATCACTGGAGCGCTGCAAGGTCGAGCCGCGGGGCGGCTTTAATGCATTTGCAATCAACTGAACAGCATAAATGTCTGAAGGGACCTCCGCACAGTAACCCGCCATATTACATTGAATGGCCTTCATCGAAAACTGGATGTATTAACTCTCTGCAACGTCCGTCTAAGTGCCGATCCGGCTGCCTGACGCTGGGCACACATGGAGAGTGAGGTGTCGGTACTGGGAGATCACCCAAATCCGAAGTATTAATTTTAATAGATATTAATATTAAATTAATTTCTAAATATTTTTTTCCTATTTTATAATTCTAAAAAAATAAATAAATTAATATTTAAATATTTATACTAAATTTAAATGATTTATAATAATAAAAAAATATAATAATTTTATGAACGAAATGGTTATTATTATTAAGGAATTTAGACTTCTGTGATCCATAACATTGTTTAGAGAAAATTTTCGGTGAAATCACATAAAAACTCTTTTGTCGAGGCGTTTCGAACCAACCAGTGTGGTTCATCGTGAGGACAAGTTGAAAAAACCAATCCAGCTTAGCTTGTTAAATAGTATGTGCAGAGACTCCAACGGCTATATTCCCAACGGCTAATTTTTGACCTACAGACCCCAGTCAAACTGATAATATTCTTGTTAAATTTAATTAATATTATTTTTAGAAAATAGTTAAGCTAGGACCATTATATATTAAAAGAATAAATTAGTTAATTTAACTAACTGTATTTGAATATTAATAAATATATATATAAACATCTAAAAACTAAAAGAATACATTAGTTAATTTAACTAACTGTACTTGAATATTAATAAAAATATATATAAACATCTAAAAGCGAACTAATTTAATTAAAAAGAATATATACTAATTAAAATAGTTTTTATTTATTTTTTAGATCTAAGGACCATTAGAAATCCAATTTTAAAATTAAATTCTATTTATTAATTCATCTAAATTTCTTCAATAATATTTTTATTCCTAATAAAATACCTAGTCGATTTCTTGTTATATTAAATTACTCTTATTTCTAGAAAATATTTAAATTAGGTAAATCTTATAATCAAAAATTCATTTGTTATATTAAATTACTAATATTCCTAGAAAATATTTTTAATTAGTTAAATCTTATAAAAAAAATATATTAGTTAATTTAAATAACTGTACTTGGATATAATAAATGTATGTAAACTAATTAAATTAATATCATAGGTCCATCATATATTAATCAAAATAATTTCTATTTATTTTTTAAAAAGTCATGGTCCATTTAGAAATCATATTTAAATTAGGTAAATCTTATAATCAGAAATTCATTAGTTTATTACTAAATGACCTAACTCCAACTAAATTAACATCATATACTTATTTAATAATAATTCTAATTCATCGTTTAAATCTGATGGTCCATTAAATGAGAGAACTATATCCTCTATCAAGATTAAATTAATAGTTTCTATTTATTAAATGATTTAATAATTATTATACCAATACTAATTAACGAAAAATATATATTTTATTACATATAAAGGTTAGATTTTTATTATTTATTTATATCTATGAAAATTGGTAAAGAAACTAATAATATGTTGTAATTAAATATATATATAATAAGAAAACCAAACTTAAACTATTTCATGAATAATGTTCTTCTAATCAAATTATCTATGTAAACGAAATCCAATAATAACAAAAAACAAAAAAGGTTAAAAACTTCTCAACAACTCATACCACGCATAAACTCGGGCTAAACCAAATTAGTACTAAAGGGTAGCTAGGACAAATCCACACGAAAAAGGGAGACCAACCACCGAAAACACCCTTAAAGGAGATGGAAAGAAGAAACCTTAAGACCTAATAAAAAGGGGACCGATGAGGCTAGGAAGACAGGGTTGGGACCCAGCAAGTGCTGATCTTCCAGCCATCATCCCTATTAAGATTATTCGGCCTTTTCTCAATCTCCAGGGCCTCTCTAAATTTGCGATGGTGAAACTGCGCAACTTTAGCAATGACTTGAGCATCTTCGATACAAACATGATGCATCGTCTTCCCGGCATGTTCTACTAGGGCTGAGGACTTGGTCCTACCATGCCTTAGGTCAGCTGAATGCTCACTAACCCTTTGATTAATGGAGCGACCCGTCTCACCAATATATGGTGTCCCACAGGAGCACGGAATGACATAGACGCCTTTCATGTCTTTAGGGTCAATCGGATCTTTTACAGACCCGATGGAGCCACGGATAGTATTGAGAGGTCTAAACTTCGCGGGTACATCATACTTCCTTAAATGCTCTTTTGCGAAGAAAATTGTGGTTTCCAAAATCTCTTTTCCATCACAACACAAAGCATCTCATTATTTGATTTTTTTTCCAATTAAAATGATTTCATTTAAAAAAAAGCGTCGTAGTCTAACAAGATTGCTTTTTCGCTGTGAAAGTCATGGATTACATTAATAATTTCAACTATAATGCCGAAATTAAAGTAAATATTTTTTCAAACATGCACGGTAAATACATCCTCAACATCATCTTATAATTATATAAATTTATTAATATTAAATATTTTTTTAATGTAAATTATACAACACTATACATGAATTTGAAGAAAAGAAAAATTATTTTTTATTATATTTAATTTTAATGATTTAATTTTTAAAGAGTTTAGACTTCTGTGATCTATATTTGATAGTGAGAATAATTTCGGAAAGATCACATAGAAAGTCATTTGTGGACGTGTTTCGAATCAACTACTGTGATTGATCGTCACGACAAGTTGAGGAACAAATCTGAGCAATCAGTCAAATAGGGAATGCAGGTCCTTCAATGGCTATATTTGATTGGGCAACAACTAAAAAGATTCCTAACAACTAGATTATATCTGGACTCAAGGTTTGTTAACTAAATGATTCAAATAATATTATAATTTCTAATTTTATGGTAAATCATATTCAAAGGGACCATAGTTTAACCTGCATTCCACACTAGTTGGTTCAAAATGTGTCCACAAATGACTCTCTATGTGATCTAATTTTTATTTTTAATGTATATTAATATTAAAATTAATTTTATAAATAAAATTCTAAATTATAATTTAAAAAATAAATAATAAATAATATTTATAATAAAAAATAAAATAAATAATGGTATGAGAAATGGTTATTATTATCTTTCTTGAAGATTTACTGCAGCAAAAGACACTCTTCCATCATTATCTTTTTCAAATTTAAAAATAAGTGTGAGATTAAAAATAATATTTATAATAAAAAATAAAATAAATAATGGTATGAGAAATGGTTATTATTATCTTTCTTGAAGATTTACTGCAGCACAAGACACTCTTCCATCATTATCTTTTTCAAATTTAAAAATTTAAAAATAAGTGTGAGATTAAATGTCATAATTTAATTAAGATTAGATGTTACTTAAGATTAAATGTAACAGTAAAAGTGCCGAAATCACGGGAGTCGGACATTTTTTTAATTTAATTGAGATTAAATGTAACATTAACCATGCCGAAATTAAGGGAGTCGGACATTTTTTTTCGCCATGGGCTGTGTAGGTAGGTAAGCCTTCAAAACGGAACAAGGCGGGAAGAACTGCAACACTTTGACAATCAAGGGGTTCTGACATTTGTTTTCGCACATGCGATTTGCAAATAGGTAAGACTTCAAAATGGAACAAGGCGCGAAGAACTGCAAGACTTTCAGGTAGGATACTGAAGAAATGTCGACAGAAACCAGTCGGACCTACCCATTTGCCGAATATACACCTGTATCTATTCAGTTATCTATCTTGTCACTGGTTCTCCCTCCGTTGATTCTGTGTTTGGTGAAAGTTCGGAAGTTCAATTAAGATGTTTGAACTATCTTGCCATTTAATCATTGTATTAACACAATTAAAGGTGTTGCAGGAATAGCAATGAGAATCAGAACCAGCTTAGCCCTAATGATAGAGCAAACCACCGACGCCCTCCCGCCTCGCCAGCGGCTTTCAGAGACTAGTATTGGGACAGCTCCGCTGCTGGAGATATTTTAGACGGAACAGCTAAAATGGTGGAGGAATACCAAGGATCTGATAATCTCATACAAGAAAATGAAAATCCCCAGGGAGAATACGACCGGCCTGTCAGATCATTGCCTCCATCCACTATTGCTCCGCCTGCTGAACTCACCTGGCTTGGTGCCTCACATGGTGGCGCATTCACCAGCGAGAACCGAGGTATAGAAGCTCATCATAGATTTCTTTCCTTTTCATATTGGCTTGCCTCTTTTTAGAAACTTGTTCTATCATAGATTTTTCTATTAGATGTGCATTTGGATAATATTGATAGTTTCAGAATTTTTGATTCGTAAACCTAATCCAATAATTTCAAGGAATAAAAATATTAACAAGAATTCGTTGAATTTAACTCGGAGTAAATTAATCCACAGGGTAATGATTGATAGATTTGTATTAGGTATTACTAAATTTGTCCAAGAACTGTATTGATACTTGCTATTCTAGAAAAAAATTCCAATAAATTCGACTCCTCCAACTAAATTAGTTGTTTGAGTTTGTCAGAGGTTTCTGTTTCACTGATTATTAGGTAAGCTTTTCAAGATGTCAGAACATTTAGATCTATGCAGAGCCATGGCACTGCGAACTGAGCTATATAAAAAATCTCTGGAGAATCTTTTAACTGGTGCAGACAGTTTTATAAAAGTATTTTCCTTCCATATTAATGCCATTACTTGTGCTCTGCATTTCAGCCCGGCCAACTGTAACTTTATGATCCAATGGAATTTAACTAGGTCGAATTTTACTGACTCCTTGCACATTCTATAAATGTGCCAAAGCCAAAAGTCTGCTCAATTGCGCAATTCATTTTTGCTCAAATTAGCCCTTCCATGAAATATCTGAAAATCCTTACAAATGCCCAAGTAGAGTAGTGAGTTTAATCTATGAGGTGTTTTACATCATCTTTCTCATGCAGATAAAGGAAAGCGGCCTATTGAGGAGGAGGAAGCTGCAGCTGCAAAACCTTACAAGTGCAGGTTTTGTCAACAGACCTTTCCGAAATCACAAGGGCTCGGAGGACACATGAACCGCCATCGGGAAGGTAAAACGTTGCTTTTATGAATGATATTTTTGCAGTTGAATTTAACAAAGAATTGGAATGTTTCTAGCAAATGTAGTTTGTGTGGATGCATGTCATTAAGAATGCCTAGAATCCAAAAGATTAAGATTCATATGTGCATGCATGAGGTTCTCATTCTAATATAACAACATGTCTCTTTCCATCAAGATTCATCACGTCTCTTTCATTCAAGATTCATGACATGTCTCTTTCATTCAAGATTCATCTTAATCTGGAAGTGTATATTTGCAAAATCATGTATAGTTCTTTCACAATGAACATGCAGAAAAAAGAGCCGAGCAGTATGAGAATGCACTCAACTTTGTACAATCAAAAAGAAGACAAGAGGAGCAGTATGATAATGCACTCAACCTTCTACATTCAAAAGGAGTCCAGTTCCCTTTTGAGTTGTAAGCCAATCTGAGTTGGAAGCCTTCTATTTTTAATTGGCTCCTTTTTAAATATTTTACATCAATCTCATAGGTTTTCTTTTTTCATCGAAACTGGCAGCCGCAACATTGGTTCTCCATCTCTAATTCAACCACAATTTGCTGGAACTTCAGCACTTGGTTCCTGGTCAGCCCCTCTACTTCAATCTCAGTTTACAGCACTTCCGGACCAGCAAGAACCCTATAATCATACCCCACATCCATTGAGGTCCAATCCGGTGCACCCACAAGGCCATTTGTATGCAAACGAGGAGCGGCAACTTTATACAAACATCATGAATAGACCAAACAGTTCTCAGGGCTGGAACCGGCCAGATATGGTGCCAACAACAGGCGATGACAGAAACCACGACGATCAGCCTCAGCTAGTTCTGCGTTCTGATCCAAAATCAGGCGTTGTCGCAAACATTCAAACACACTATGATTATTCATTCGGACAAGGCATGTTGTCGTCATCATCATCACCTGCTGATGTCACAGAATGGGAATTCAGTCCCCGCTTTCAACCCCTACTCGATAATTTAAGAATGGGTACTTCTGATCAACCAAGCGGCCTCCTCTCCGACTCACCAGCCCACCATATTGAACGTGCTTTATCCGATGATTTCACTTTCCCGCCTATTACATCTAACCATTTGGCTAATCAGCGCTCGTATTTTCCTTCCAGCGTCTCCCCATTGCCCATGTCACTGCAAGAGTTGCAGAACATGCAACTTCTGACTTACCCTTCTAGCCAGAATCCAACACTCGCAATAAATTCAATTGTCAATGAAGACTCTAGGCTGCCTAATATTTATGGTACTCGCACAGGCGGCTTAATACCGCCTTCCGATCCAAACTCAGGCGTTGGAGCAACCCTGCAAAGAAACTATCCTTATTCATTCGGACATGGCATGCCATCATCGTCGTCATCACCTGTAGCTGTCACACAAGGGGAATTCAATCCCAGCACTCAACGCCAAAATCCAACGCCCCAACTAAATTCACCAGTGAATGAAGAGCTGAGGCTGGCTAATGTTTCTGCTGCTCCCAGAGGCTTAACACCGCCTTCTCAATTTCAGGCGGCAACAAGAATCAACTCCCAGGAGAATAAAGTTGCAGGAGGAAGTTATAGCGAGAATGAGATTATTTATTCAGATTTGCCATTAATTTCTAATCCCTACATTTCCAATTCAGATTACTTGTTCCTACCATATGCACAGTGAAATAACCTCCTGTGCTGTAAAAGAACCAAGGATTCATCATTCTTGATGTCTTCTGTTCTGTGAGAGAAATATCTATCATAGGTTTGAGTTTTTGTAAATTGTGTTTTAATGGCTTTTCTGCCTTTTGTAAGTTTCAAGATATAACGAGGAAAGATTGATCTCCTCGGTGCTGGCTCCGCGTAATTTATTACTCGATGCCTTTTTATTTCATATTTTTTGAAATGCATTTTATTTTAAGAATTTACCGTTTCTATGTTTTCCCATTTCTATTTCTATTGAAAATGAGTTGCGTTTTTATCATGCCATTAATTTTTGACATTCAATTATAATATCATAAGCTATGTTTATTCTTAAATGAGAAAGTATATTATTAATTAGAAATACTCAAGCGTTAAATCTAAATCTTTATTCATATTTTAAATTTGTTTATTTTCTGTATATAGATATATATATATAAGAGACTTGCTTTTAATATATATAGACACACCAAGTTATTCAAACAGATGCTATAATATTTTATTCACGGTAACAAATATAGTTAGTAAAGGTGATCTATCATTTTTCTTCGGCTGCCATTTAAGTTAAAATATGAATTTTATTAAATCATATACATAAATTTATTTGAAAAACAAATTATAATATATATATATATAGTTTAAGTTTTTATATAATTTTAAAATAATATTTTAAAGATGTATTGTTCAATAATAGATAATGTAAATTGTAATAATTTGGATTAAAATTAGACATAAAGTTATTTGATATTGCTGTTAATCATTGCATAGCTCTCTTTTTATTCCTTTAGCTCGATTTAGCATCCATCAAAATGCGAAAAAGTGTTCAGGTTTCTCATGCTCTTATTTAAAGTTATATTAAATAATACAAGATGTTAAACTTAAAATTTTAAACACGATGAAACATCGACCATTTACATTATTGAGCCTTTCACACATAGCATAGATTCATCTTAACTCCATAGAGGGATCAAATCACTTTTCACTCTAAAAGTAATTTGCATCTCAATAGATATGATGTCATCTTAACTTCAAATGTACCAACGATGAAGAGGGATCAAATTTATTTTCACTCTAAAAGAGGCTTGCATGTAAAGAGATTATCCCACCTTAACTTTCGATCTACCAAGCATGGCGATTTGATCCCATCTTCACTTCAAATCTACCAAGCATGGAGAGGGATCAAATCTCTTTTCACTCTAAAAGAAACTTGCATCTCAAGAGATTATCCCATCTTAACATAGGATCTACCAAGCTTGGAAAGCAATCAAGACCTAGAGGCATCTCACTGGCAAGACTAAAAACCTACCCTCTTACCATCTCATTAGCAAGACTAAATTCTTGCCCTCTTATGCATCTCACCAGCAAGACTGAGTCCTGCCCTCTTATGCATCTCACTCGGAGGACAAAAATCCTACCCTCTTACGAACTGCCAATGGGGAATACTACGAGGAATGATTTTTCAAGGGTGGCGAGTCAACTTCCATGTGGATGGTAACCATTGATTGTTGTCCTAAATGTTGGTTTGACAACTAAGTTATGATAGGTTTTTCTACTTTGTTATATATATATATATATATATGGTTAGTCATAGAGGATACTCATCCTCAATGCTCATAAGCATATGCAAAAAGTATTTTTTTCCTTCTCAATAAAAGCTACGGATTTTTTTTCTTGGCAAAAGGAAACTGAAATTATATAATATATATAATATAAATATATATATTATATATATAATATTATATAATATAAATATATATATATCTTTCATTGAGAAGGAAAAAAAAACACCTTTTGCATATCTTACCAGCATTGAGGATGAGTATCCTCTATGACTAACCAGAAAAAATAACTAAAATGAAAATAAAAATACAAGGGGTAGATTAAGTAATGTAAAAATCACTTATCTTCTCTTTCTGTCCTTTCCTTTTATAAACATGCTACCATTCGCCTAACTTGGGCAATTGGTACAAAAGAAATTTATCTTACAATTATCTATGGTACTTGTTCTTTATTTGAATATGAGCTTTCTCAGGCATGTACTTGCTTTGTGCCCACTATCCCAACCTTCTTGTCTGCCACTTTTGTCTATTGTTTTGATTCCTAGACCGTAACTTGGTTTGCTCCATTCTACTTTTGGGTAGCATTGTCATTCTGAACTTGAGTGCCTACTTCTTCTTTGATTATACGGTTATTTATGTATTCCCCTTCTTCTTCGTAGGTTTAGTAAGGGCAGCGAGGTTTCCACCCTTTTCTTTTATATGTCATACCTTTTTGTTTTCAGTTTTGGGTGCTTTTCTGCCCAAGGGCACATGTCCTACAAATGTCTAATTTGATAGAAAGTTCAACATCTAAATGTTGTATTTTCATAATCCTTAGTTGGGTCCACTGGAAAATTTGATGTTTCATTTGAATGCAGTCAAGTAGCCCTTTACTAAGATCTATCTCCACAAAGATTGTAGCGAAGGTAAATATCCCTTTATCTATCCTCTCAGTGTCCCTCTTTTTGAAAAATGTTAGAGTGTTTTTGATTTCCTTGAGAATCTTGTGATGCTAGAAAGGGAGAGAAAGGTTTGGTAGCCTCACCCATACTAGTATTTTGGAGGCCTCCATTGTTGTGGCATATAAGTATGGAAAGCATGGGGTAATTAAGAGCCTTGCATTTCATCGAAAATGAGAGTCCTTTTAATGCTCTATCTTGTTCCTCCTAAGTATCGAATTAGACAATGAAGAAGCCTTTTGAAAACAACTATATGTAATAGTTGGTGGTCCAATTTTTAAACACCTCTTCATGTAGAGAATTTGATCTAGGCTAGAAACCATCAAATATACATACTATTGTTTGATATTGAAGAACAAAAAAGGGCTTATTGACCTCTTTTAGGTTTGCCTCCATGAAAGGCACTTATTGTTTTTGTTCAACAATCTAAGGTCCAGGGTTGAAATGAGGCATATCTAGTGGGTTATGACCTTTAACTCGTGTTGCATCCCTGTGTGAGGGTGATCAATTAAGATTCTTGGAAACTAAGGAACCCTCATGCAACTGCAACAACAAGGTGATTGTACAGTTACAAAGAACACCACGATCATTTAGTTGAGAATAATTTTATAGTTTCCTCCCGTCACAGAGAAGGTGTTACATGGCTACATGAACCACTAATCAGTTCACAATAAGCTACTTTAGGTCTACGCTAAAGCTAACCTGGAGACCTAAATTTGGACCATGTGTCCTCTATGGGATCTTACAAAAATAAGGAAATGTGCCTTCTTTAGAGGATCTTCAATGCCCCACAAAGGCCTAGTAAGACATGGATCAAGTGGCTTAACATATTGTTCTGCTTCAATCTGGGTGGATTAAAGTTTAAAGGAAATGCTACGTTTCCTAGTGAAACCATTCACAATTGCACTACGAGAGTTCGAATCAACATTCACACCAACATAGTCCACAAGAACTTCCTCATTTCTCACCTCACTCTCAAATCTCGCATCAGCAATGTTGGATGCACATGTAAGGCAGAGAAAAGCGTCAACCCATTCTTCCACATACCCATGACCAATCGTCAAAACCTATTCAAGGCACAGGTAGCCAGTAGCTTTACTGCAATACTTCTAGTTACTTGACTATGAATTAAATATTTAAGATTTAATTATTTTTCCATCTTTCTCATTTTTTATAAGAAGATAAAAAGTTTGGAAAAAACTGTTAATTAATTAATTAATTAATTAATTTACATATATAATAACTCACATTTTGTATGAATATATATATAAATATTATATATATATATATATATATATATATAATAATATTATATATATATAATATATATATATATATATATATATAGATGATAAGATAGATATAATAAAAATGAAAATTATGTGATAGTTAACACTCTAGTGAATGTGCTAAGAGCTATCATGTGAACTTAACTCCTAATTGCTAGAGAAATAGTTGGAAGTCTGTTATGCCCAAGAGAAGGGCAGAAGAAAAAGAGGAAAAGTGTCTGCATTCTGATTACTCAGAAAATAAGAAAATTTGAGAGACCAGGTAATATGTCCAAGTTGGATATAGATGCCATGGAACTGGCTGTACTTAGAAATATTGTGGGAGAGAAAGAGATAAATATAGTAAATCCTAAATAAAAAATAGTGGGAGACAAAGACTGGTTGAAACCTCAAGAAAGAAGTGTTGGAAATAATGTTAATACTAAAAGGTTGGGTGGGGGCGGTGTGAAACAATATTAAGCCTAATTGAACATTTATGCCAATTTATCTATTCACATTCAAACTTGGCATCCATTATGTAGGCAACAATCAACAAATCATAACAACAACCAACATGGAAACCCTTATGGGAGAAAAAACAGCAAAGCACATTTGTTATTGGTGTAAATATGAGCTTCTACTCTATTACATCAAATTTTTTTATGAGCAACCACTAAGAGGAAGAACCAAGTCCCTTTTATTTTTGCTCACACCCACTAGCAGGAAGAACCAACTCCCTTTGATTATTTTCTAGCACCCATTAGTAGGAAGCACCAACTCCCTTCTTCTACAAAAACATGATTAGTCTACATGAAGCACCCACTTGAATGACGAACCAAACTCCAAGCTCTCCATAGATACCCACTAGATGGAAGCACCAACTTTGTGGTTTGCAAGCTCCAACCCACACTCTCTAAGGAACTAATGTCCATTTTCCTTTGCACTCATTTTTCCTTGCTTCAACTCTTTGATATTCTCTGCAGCCTCCTCTTTAATCATCCCATGCACCATTTTTGTTTTCACTAACTCTGGAACAACACACATACACACAACTTTTGGCCCTCTAATATTAGCAGCATACACTCATCTCTCAACTCCTTTTCTTCCATAGGCTCTCTTGGCATCTCACAAATAGCACAAGCACACTCTTGGCCTCCATGCTTGCACTGGAACACTCTTGACCTATCCCTATAAAAACCTCACACCTTCAGAGCTCTCCACTTAGCTAACTCAACTATGTTGCAATACTGAGTTGTTCAATTACTAACCTTGGTTTTTTCCCACTACCACA
Organism: Pinus taeda; assembly: GCA_000404065.3. Classification (NCBI taxonomy): domain Eukaryota; kingdom Viridiplantae; phylum Streptophyta; class Pinopsida; order Pinales; family Pinaceae; genus Pinus; species Pinus taeda. The sequence goes on from APFE030157502.1 coordinate 33,472, forward strand.
CAATGGTCGATCTTGCCTCTGTAGTAAATCAAACAACTTGAGAGTGTACTATACACATGCCTCTCCTTCCTATTATATCATCTGATACATGACAACTATATCTACATTAAATAAAAGGATGGGGTTTTAATGTTTATATTTTTATACAAAGAACTAATTCTCAGTTGAACTGTGCACACAAGTAGTTACCCTATTAGATTTGCCTTATACAAATAACATGAAATCATAGAAATGACATCTGATCATTTCTTAGTTTAGCTATGTGCTCCAACAAAGCTGTCCATGTTTCTTAATTTCCCATGGGGCTCAGATTGTACTTCAGTCATGAATCTCTTAGTCTAAGGTGATATATTTATTCATTGGGAAATCCATTTCATTTAATTTTTCATGGCGTGCAAGGAAGAAAGAGGTGGCTTGCTTCTACTCAAAACAGGCCCCATTATTTCTTTTTTTATAATCTAGTCTTATTCATCTAAAACCAACAATTTCAGCAATTTCCATTACCAACCATATTGTGCACATTTACTTGGCTACCCCAGGATTTTTCTAATCCATCCATGGTCAATGCCCGATTATGGCACATAGTTCCAAGGGATGTCGACTCATTCAAACTCCATAGAAACTGGAATATGGTGTGCTTCCACATATGGCATCGCTGCCTAAGATGGACGACTTCTCCCAAAGTTGTCATCCCATTCATCCAAGTTTCCAAGCACCTTATCAAAGGCCTAAATCCTTTTTAATCTAGTTGCTACAAACATAAGCATTGTGGATACTTCTTATTTAATTAAAAGACTCACTTCCAAATCTATTGAAATGCCTTAGCACCTTTCCCCTGGCATGTTTACCTATTTTCCACCATTGTAAAAAGTGTCGTGACCTTCATCTAGGCCTTTAGGCACTAAACTTATTTTCTAGCAAGTGGGGAGTTAATTCCCGTTGTAAAATTCCTCACAAACTGAGCCACACTCATATAGATATGTTGCTACTTCACAGTGTGACATTTCTTTAAAATGTGTTTCATACACATTTTTGGTACTTGCTTCAATTATACCGTTACGGGTATATAACCCAATGACTTCAAAAATTTTGATCTTTGAAAAATTCTAGGCTCGTTAGCCTCTAGGTTATCCAACTTTCCACATGTAAACCTCTTGTAATGAATACCTCTCCCTGTCAACCCCACTAAAAATCCCAACCAAGGGGAGATAAACTTCCCACTTCTATTGTTGATGTATAACATACATTCTCAACATGTCGTCCAATATCGTATTGATCCTCTCTGTCTGTCCATCTGTCTGCAGATGATAAGTTGTGGTAAAGGCCAACTGTGTGCCCGAACATGCAAATAACACCTTCCAAAACTTGGAAGTGAACTTCACATCCATGTATAACACAATATTCTTTGGAACACCATGCAATCTAACCACATCTCTGATTAATACCTATGCCACATCGTTAGCTGAGAATGTAGACTTCACAGGAATGAAATGTGCAACCTTTGTTAATATGTCCATAACGAACATGATTGAATCATGTTGTCTCATTGTCTTCGACAACCCTATGATGATGTCAATGGAAATGACATCCCATTTCCACCGTGGAATCAAGATCGTTTGTTGCATTCCACCTGGATGTTTACACTCTGCCTTTACTCACTTAAAATCGTAACACCTAGCCATAAACTCTGCTACATCTTTATATTCAACCAATAATAATATCTCTTCACTGCATTCAATGTCTTCTGATAATCTGGGTGACCTGAATAAGGTTTTGTATGAAACTCCCTTAAGATCACCTTCTTGAGCTCACTGCTATCCAACACATATATCATGTCTCTGAATCTAACCAATCCATCTGCTGTAAGACAATAATCAATATCCTATGCACTTGCACCTGCACTTGTACATGTACCTATACCTATATTTCCACATGTGCTTGTACCACTACATCTTCATGTACGTGCACCTATACATGTACCTATAATATCACCTTTACCTATACCAATACCATGTTACAACTTGTGTACAATATTCATATATATGACATCCTATTGACCTGCTTGTAAGATCTTATACTGTAGATATGTCCCATAGGCATTAGAGAACTTTTAAGGTCTAAAATGGGCCTCATAAGAAAAATGTACAACCAAAACAAACTTTAAGAGATCCAATAGGACTCAAGATAATGATCTCAACCATGGTGGATGATTCGCCATCTTTTGGGTAAAAAAGTAAAAATAATAATAATAATAATAATAATAATAATAATAATAATAATAATAATAAGAAGAAGAAGAAGAAGAAGAAGAGAAATTCATGAAAAAATGTCATTGCAATCGTATTTTTCATGTATTTCTCATTTTTTCATGTATTTCTCATTTGTCATATAGCAGGGTCCATCGAAGGTATGCAACATGGGTAATCCTTCTATAGGTGTTTACCATCAATGGCCCCATTGTTTAAGCATGCTATGACTTCTATAGGATGAAGTATGTTATTGGAACTCTAGGGAGCTCCAACTTTTCCCTTGGGTGAAGTCACTATCACATATAGGACTAAATTGCAACGACACAGTCTCACAATGTGGCCCATACTATTGAAAACAACAAAAAAATGTCTCTTTCTTTAGTTTTGGTGCCTGTGTTCATTGCAATTATAATGGAATATTTGTTGAGTCATAATTGAGACATTATTTGTATGGCATCATAATTTTGATGAAATATGTTGTTCAACACAAGAGAAACAAATTGATTTTAGTGTCATAATTATGATAAACCACATTTGTTGTCACAATTGCGACAACTAGTGGTTTTTTGCACCTTGAGGTTAATTTGACCATTTATTTGACTGGTCATCTTTGGATTTGACTAGTCTTATAACGTCGTAATTGCAATGATAAACAAATATATAAATACCCCACATGTAAGAGATGTTGTGACATATTTGAAATAACTACAATAATTCTAAAAGGTTATGAGGTCTTTTTTGCAAGTGAAAAATATATTTTCTTTTATGTAATTGTTTTTTGGTTGGGCGAGAATGTCAAAAAAACATTATATGGAGAACCAATCCATAAGGGGTCAATGATGGGGAATTATATTTCCTTTGCAATTCTTGCAGGTATAGAAGTTCGTGGAGAATTTAGTATAAAAGAGTCAATGATGGGGAATGATATTTCCTTTGCAATTCTTGTAGGTATAGAAGTTCGTGGAGAATTTAGTATAAAAGAGTTGATAGATAGTCTAAGAAGAATGGGAAAATTGAATGGGGGAATGAATATCGTCTCGTAGTAAGTAGTTATTTATGAATCATTGTATATATTTTCTTATATTTATCAAGATTTTTATTTTTATTATTATTATAATGTTTGTTTTGCAAGATAATTATTTCACATGATTCTTTGAAATTACTTGAAATTCAAGGTGGCCTCCTAGGCATTGTGATTTGAATATTGCACAAGTATTAGTGATAGAAATGATGTTTTATGGGTTGAGGAATATGGAGAAAATATTTAAGCTCAAATAATGATCCTATGCAAGGGGATGATATTAATAACAAAATTCCAGATGATGGGACAAATTAATTGATCAAATAAGTTCTTAGAAATGAGAACAAAAATGTTTTTTGTGATGATGAACATGTGCTAGATAAGGTAGCGACATGAATTAATCAAGGCTCAAGAGAAAATATTCAATATTCTCTCTATTACATTATTGTTGATGAACTTAAAAGTTTTGAATGGTTTATTAAACACTTAGATGACACTTATCCTAAGGTATAATGTAATATGTTTCATCACATGAAAAACTCATTTTTTTTTCAATTTTTTTAGTGTTAGTTAATGTGTAAAATAAGAATTCAATATTTATGATTAATATCATTTATAATAACTAGCGAATTTTTATGGCGTAATAGATTGTTGGGTGAATTTTTGTTACCATTACCAAAAAGTGACCTTGGGCATACCAAGATTTATGTGTTGTTATGAAATAAATTGGAATGGATTATAAATCTATAGATGCATGTGCTAATGATCATATTATATATTATGGAAAACATGCGTCAAAAACAAATTTTTCGAAATGTGACAATAGTACATATAGAACTAATAAAATAACAAAAAAGGTTCCTCAAAAGTTTCTTCATCATATTACCATAATTCCACATTTTCAATGATTGTTCAGGTGTGAAAATATAGTAAATTTTATGGATTATCGTTCATGGAAGAGAAGTAAAGATAGTTTTCTTCGAATGGCCACAGATGGTTATGCATTAAGGAAAATTGAGGAAAACTGGTGGTGTTTTAAATATGAAACTTGTAATATTGGGCTTTCATTGGAAACTAAGAATGTTAATCCATTTGTGGAGGTCACGCCTATTTACTCAATGTGGTCAATTTTTGTTATCAATAAAATGTGTAATTTAAACAATTAGGGATGTACCAAGTTAAGGATATGAATGTATATATCCAGGCTCTTATAAACGAGTTAATGAAGTTATGGGTCGACATCACTATGTATAACATCTATAAACCAATAAGGCAAAGACAATTTCAATTCCATGGCATGATTATATGCAAAAATTCACAACGTCGCGGGACTAACACAATTTTTTTGTGCTTTGTAACTCTCCATTGCACTTTAATAGTGTATAATTATTTCAATTAGATCATATAATACATGTATTTTAAGGAATCGCTTCATTCATAATTGACATTAATCCATCTCTTGCAAGGCTTCAAAGTAAGGGTAAATTTTCGTGTTCATTTTGTAGTCGTAAGATGGAATCTTTATGTTCAACAAGTTTAAGAAAAGAGGTATTTGATGAGTATAGGCACTTCCTCTCTAAGAACCATACATTTTGTGCTACATAACATTTTTAATTAGAAAGAAGAGACTAGATTAAAACCATGAGGAATGACATCTCACTTATGGATGTTGGAATATAACAAAACCATCATGAAGGACATGGGATTCCATGAGGAACAAAATGTTATCATTCTCAGTTCATGAGTTTTTCCTACTATGACAATTTAAAATTAGCTCATTTGTTTCATACAATGCCATCGGAAGAATGTGATAAAAGCTTTATGGAAAATCGTATAGAGGGCATGAGGGATAAAGAAAAATATAGAAAATAAATAATAATTTATTCATAAGAAAATCCCATAAAATTTACATATCAGTGTCAAGCTATAACTTCTTGTTTAAGTATACAATATATGGATCAATAGTATTCAATATTGACCCCTATAAGTGAAAGTGCTTTGTTATCTTCCTCGTTAAGTTCCTTAAGTTATTTCTTATCATCATCACTCAATATAGATTGCATGCATTTTCTCCAATAATAATAGTCTGTGCAACACAATAGTGTTTCTCACCATGAAGAGAGTAAAAGAAATAAAAAAATAAAATGTAAAAGAAAAACAATATGTCGACTTAAAACAAAAACCAATATCCCAGAAATTAAAACTCAACCACAATCACAAAATATCATTTTATATTAAATAAAAAATACACAATAGTAAAATAAATACCCAATTACATTTATTTTCTCATTAAAAATAAAATAAACATTAACAAAGGTGATTAAGACTTCTCACCTTCCATTTTGATCTTAGATACAAATCCCCTTTTTCTCAAAAGAATAATTACACAATTTCTTTCCTGAGATATTTAGACACGAACCCTCAATTTTAAAATCAAATACAAACTCAATATTGAAAACCATTAATTCTCTCTCGTGCTCAAAGCATGTTGTACCCACTAATTCTCTCTCCTACACTCATTTACATATGTTTACATTTCTCACTGAGAGACATATTTTTACATGATCTGAAGTGAGAAAAAAAATTAATATAATGTCCTCTCTTATTTCTAGGCACTAATATACTTCATACAATATTAAACTTAAAAACATTTGTCTTTTTGTCTTATACAAACCAAGTAATGCACATATGAATGTTTTTGGTTTTACTACATATGCACATGTTCTTAAGGGAAAGAAGATTTTATTAGATATAATACTAAAATAAGAAGGTACATGTTGTTGTTCGATATTTAAGAAAAGAAAATAATAATAAGAAAAGATGCTGTGATGTTGTGTTTGATAAGCATATAATCATTTTTCCTTTATTCTAAATAAAAATTACATGTCATTTAAAAAAGATTTAAAATAATTATCATAATTAACTTAAATTAATTCCAAAATTCTATCTTTTGGAAATTATTGACTATAAAACCTGAATGAAATAAAATTTTGGAAATTATTGACTATAAAACCTGAAATCAAATTTCAAGGCCAATTCTATACACAAATCTCCCAAAGCAACTTCTCACAAATCCATAGATCTAAATTTAAGTCTTTATGCCTTCATATTTCCTTCCCAACAACTTCTCACAAATCCATAGATCTATTACCTCATCCATAGATCTATTACCTCATACTTGAAGTCTTTGTGCTTTTATATTTCCTTCAATGTTTACGACATTCTACTGATGTCTTTTGAACTCTGATCCAACTCTTGTCTCGTACACTAATCTTCTACGAGTGCTTGAATCATTTCTACTCTGCCCATTCCAAAAAATGACGCCTTTGTTATCACTCATTTATTTCTTCCTCCCTCTCCACATATATGTGAGGGAAGTAGTATTAAAATAAATTATTTTCAATTTTGAGAGTAAAAAAATATTTTTATTATATTAAATTTATATGGTTGAGGACTCTTTAACTTATTACGATAGAGTTGGTTTGGTAATTTTAACTTATTATGATAGAGTTGTTGTAATATTTTGTAAATATTTTGAACTCTATATATTCAAATAAAAATAATTTTAAACTAAAATAACAAATACAAAAATTTTACATCATTATTATTATTATTATTGAGCTCTAGGTTTATGGGAACTCATGGTATGCATAGTATTGATGTTCAAGTGAGAAATTAAACTATACTAGACTCATCTAAACTTACGGATCTACCAAGTGTTGAGAGGGAGAGGGATTATATGCCATCATATGCCTTTTAGCATGAAAAGAGATTTGATCCCTCTCAAACAATGAAAAGAAAGAATAGAATAACAATGTGTTTTTTTGATGTTTTATAATATTTTTAATTAAAAGTTATAAAATGTATTGTAGCTGTTGTAGAGCATTATAGTTAATTCAGTTTAACATGGTTTTTGTTTCTTCTCTCCAAGTTCTAAAAATTCAATGTATTCATAAAGATTCTTTATAGCAATTTTAAATAAGTTGCCTTTGCTAAAAAAAAATAGATATATGAAGAAAAATACTCTAGTATAAATAAGCAATAATCAAAACTTAGAGGAGACTAAGTGGGAACCTATGCACCTCTCAAGCTGTGTTTGTAAAACAAATTTAATGGGATGTAATGTTTGCTGGACGCCGAATAGACGTGAAACCGCAGAGCGAGGCCTAAAACAGATGTGAATGTGTTTTGAATAAAACTGCCCTAGCCGAAATATAACTCCACAGAGGTTTCAGTTCCTGAAAAGACAACCGGTGATAGCACGAAGACCGAAGATCAATATTGTAGGGTCGAGGTTCTTGTCAACCCAGAGAACAAGTATCGCCGAAGTTCAATATTGAAGGTTGAAGTTCTTCCCCAAAGTTCAATATTATAATACTTCGGGAGAGAGATCAAATACTTTGCCAAAGTTCACCACTGTCGCAGAGATCATATTCTTCGCATCGGAAAAACGCTAGCCGAAATATTGACTCCACAACGACTTCAGTTCCATAATTCGATAATCCCAAATCTTAGTTTGTGCCTTCGATACTTCTAAAGAAACCCTTATTGCGTTGCTTTGGAAAAATCCAGAACTGAGTTCTTTCACAATTAAACCCTAAGACATGACGTTATCCAAACCGAGTTCTTTCACAATTAAACCCTAGAACTGAGTTCTTTCACAATTAAACCCTAAGACATGCCGTTATCCAAACCGAGTTCTTTCACAATTAAACCCTAGGACATGCAGTTACGATTAAGTTTTTCAAGAGCATAAGAATGGACTGTTTATATATTGATTTCTGTTTTTAGTATTGATGTTATTTTATTTTAATTTTGAAATATATTATTGTTTTGAGGTTTCTGGGATAGTGCTTTGTGTGATCAGTGTTTTGTGTGTTGTTTTTTCTAGAATTGAGGCATCCATAATTATTTGTATTGAAAGTTGGAAATATATTTTATTTTATTTTTTAAAAAAATAAATATAATTTTAAATTAAATAAATTTTAATTTTAATTTTAATAATTTATTAATTAAAAATTCCTTATTAATATCTTCCATTACATAATTAAAATAAAAATTTATTTTAATTTTAATAATTTTTGAAATATTTAAATTTCTATTATTTAATGTCTTCACAAATAACTAATAATTATATTAGTTATTGAAATTAAAATTATATTATTATTGAATAAATTTATTTTAATTTAATAATTTTTGAAATATTTTAAATTTCTATTATTAATGTCTTCAACAAATAACTAATAATTATATTATTACTGATATCAATTATATTGTTATTGATATCTTTTTGTTGAACTTAGATAACTTATCCAACTCTCATCTCCAACACAGTTTGGCTCTCACCAGAACTATTGCTTAATTCCACTAATAGCACTAACAATGCTCTTAACCCATTCTTTTGGAGACACATATTATCTATATAAACAGAGAAGTTGAAATAATTTATTTAAGTTTTTGGAATATTTAAAAGGTAAATATGAGGTATTTTGTTATTAAATTTTTCTTAAATTTATTTAAAATTAAGTTACTTAAGATATATATTAAAATGAGAAATATGTTGCAATGTTTTTTATTAAAATAAAAATAACTTTAAACTAAAATAAAAGATATAAGTTTTGCAGTATTATTATTATTATTGTTGAAGATTTAACTCGAAATTAAATTAACTTGATCCATTTTATCTCCACATATACCAAGGAGTTAGAAAGATCAAATATCTTTAGATACATTTAAAGTAAAAAGATATTTAATTTTTACAAATCATTAAAATAACAAATTTTTTTTATTATATATTTTCAAACGCTTTTAATTAAATAACTGGATATATATTCATTTCTGTAACTAGTATTATTTTTTTATTTAAAAATATTAATATTTTAAATTAAAATACCTTTTTAAAATAAAAGTATCACCTCTAAGTTGAACAGAGAAAGCATTACAAATCTCAAGCATTACAGATTTCCCTGGTATTATAAAATACAGGTCAACATAATTAAATAATTTTTTGCTAAATATTCTATTGTTATTGATGAATATATATTTTTAACAAAAGAATACTAATATTATACCGTTGGATATATATTTTTTTATCAAAAAGAATTGCCTGAGTACATCTCCTATTTCCCAAGGTTACTCTCAGTCTTAATCCTATCTACACGTACATGCACACTTGGATGCTTATTTACTTTCCAGCTCCCAAACAATAAAACTCCATGGAGCACAATATATTAAACGCACGAGCTCTTTACAATGAGCACGATTATAATTCTCCAGGCGGCGGCACATATTGCGGATCAGGGGGTGGCGTATTGGCTCCATTTATCACTGCCCTCTTGGAGATTCCCCGACTTAGCTGGTCTTCCATTGATACCTCTGTAAAATTGCAAAAATTCAACTATAATCATTTATGGTTGCTACAACAAGAAGTAAATTTAGTATGGCTGCCAAGAAACTCAACAATATTATTAGTCATTGTCGTGAAATCATTGTTGTCACATCCTGATGGATTCAAATCCATCTCGTCTACTGAAAATTGTAGATTCCTTTTCTTTCAATCACTGCTGCCGAAAATTGTAGATTCCTTTTCTTTCAATCGCTGCTGCTGCTTGTGTCAATGTCGGTATTGGAAAATGACGACGCTAGATCGATAACCTCCCCTTCAACAACAGTTATATCCACCTGGGAGTTCCTGCTTGGTGCAGCCTGCAATTGAGAAGGCGGTGCTAAGCCTCTGAAAGTACCCGAGACATTAGCTGGCCTAGGCTGCTCTTGATTGACTCTTGATTTTGTTGGGTATTTTTGTTCAATGGGAAATACCAAAACCAAACATTATGCACACAGAGGCTATGCTCTGTTTTCCTTTGCTCCAGGATCTTTTTGCACAGAGGACCCTTTTAAAAAAAACTGAGAACAGAGTATTTCACCACCATAAAAGATCTCTATTCATTAAAATAAAATAACTGATATACATTCATCCTCTTTGCTGAGAGGGATTTACCAAAAACAACATTCAACCATAACTCTGTTTTCACCTGAGAAATTACTAAGACATATTCATCCTCTTTCACTTAGAGGGATTCATCAAAACATTACATTCATCCTCTTTCACTCAGAGGGATTCACCAAAACATTACAACAAAGATTACTCTGCCTCCTTTGAAATTTTACACCACTGTGTGTAAATATTTCATTTACATTCACTGCTGTGTGAAAACAAAAATTACAGGGATTTACAGATTTACCTTTTCACTGCTGTGTGAAACAATTCATGGTTTTACACAAAACTGCCCCCTGGTTTTCTTCATTCACTTCACTGCTTCTCTGTGCATTCCTTTTTACAATTCTTACATTACCCAAGAAAAGGTTTTTACGCTGCTGCTGCGTTTTACCATTTTCTCATCAAACATTTCAACCCACAAAAACATTCATGCACACTCCTGTGCGTTCCCTTCTCTCTTTTCTTCGCACTGCTGTGCTTATTTCTCCATTGCTCTCACTTATGCTTTGCACTGCTGTGCATGTTTCTCTATTGCTCTTACTTGCTTCGCACTGCTGTGCGTATTTCACAATATCATTACGATATGACTTACCAGAGGGAGGACTTACATCCCATACTTCCGTAAAAAGAAGACAGTGGAAATTAAATGGTTTCACCTATATTTTTCTATGCCCATACTCCCGCTCAAGAAGAATTAAAACTTCACCATACCAACCACAGTAAATATCATTTACTGTCTTACTGAGATAAATGGCGGTAAGAAGACTTACACTTCACGTCAAAAATCCTTTCCCAGGCTTTTACTTCACCCATTATAAAATATGCTTTTGGAACTATATCGGGTCCAGGCTTTATCGCATGCCACACATATGTGTACCCATTGTTTCTGCCGATTGCGAAATCCCGATCACCACATGCCCGATACCACCGATATATATATTTTAATATATGCATAAATATATATATAAAACGAGCCACTTGCGGACCCGAAATAATATTCAAGTAAAAAATGTTAACACAGCAGTGTCCACAATCGGTGAGAGCTATCGCATGGGAAGAGCTGACCACTGGTTTTTCGCGATACGAAAATTAATCTTAGGACCCGATTAATTTATTCAAAAAGAGATTATTTCCTTCATCGGGTCCGGCTCAATCGCAAATGGTAAAAAAAAACAACTTTTAAAGGCTCATTCTATTCCGCCATGGATATGCCGATGCGATATCAAGCTGTTCGCTCATCGCTGAATCGCTGATTGCCTGCCTGTGTCGCTGACTAACCTTCATCGCTGAAGTCGCTGGGCCTTGAATCGCTGGGTTGCTGGGATAAGCTGCACGCTGAACACTCACGCGCAGTTGGAATTACAATTTTCAACACTCCCTTTTAATTCAACTGCTGGCATTCCAATCATACCCAGAGACTTTCTCCAACTCTTGACATTGTGCTGTTACAAAAGAGTCTTTCTCTAACAAGAGGGATTCACCACTGTCCATGTTGAAAACATCTTCCTCTAAACTAGAAAGATTCCACCTGTCTATGCTTAAAAGCATCTTCCTCTTCACAGAGGGATTCTCCAAAGCCAACAAAATCTTTCCTCTTAAGAGAGGGATTCCAACTAACATGCTTCAGATGCAGTTCCACAAGCAACAAAATAGTCTTCCTCTTAATAGAGGGATTAACCTGAAACTGTGCTTAAGAGCACCTTCCTCGTGACAGAGGGATTTACCATAACAATGTGCTGAAGAACACCTTCCTCTTGACAGAGGGATTCACCAAAAGATTGTGCTAAAAAGCACCTTCCTCTTTGACAGAGGGATCCACCAGAACTTCACTTCCTCTTTTACAAATAATTTTACACTGCTATGTAAAATCCTCATTCACTGCTGTAAGAAAAAAATTTTCTTACATACAACCTGATTACATTCGCACTGCATTTTAATGCATTTCAATCTCCCAACAAAACAGAATTTACATAACTCTTTTTCACTGCTGTGTGAAAAATAAAATTTACTTTTACTGCTGTAAAAGTCTTCTGGTTTCATTTACTCTGCTCAGGCCTGCTGCAGTTTTCACTTGCTTCACATTACTGGCATATCTTCACTTACAAACATTATGAGATTTACGTTGTTGCGCATTCCTTTCCTTTCCCACCAGCAAACAACGAAACATCATCACGCTGCTATGCATTCCAATTCACACTGCTGTGAAAAACTTATATTCCATTTGCAAGCTGCTCCGAATCCTTTTTCTTCTCAACACGCTGCTGTGTTAAAAACTTTTGCATTTACTGCTGTAAATTGGGAAATTCTTACTTTGGTTTACTGCTGTAAAATAAGAATTTATTTCACATTCACTCATGTGTGAAATTTTTCATTACATTTAGAGTTCTGAGTTTTCTCATTACATAAAAAAAATTTATTCCCATTCATTTCATCAAACTATAAGCACCTCAAAAAAGAATTTCAAACTTTCACTTGCTGCCACAAGTCTTTCTTCATGTCACACTATTGTGCTCTTCTGGGATTTTATTCGCTGCTGCGAACCATTTCATTTTTCATCTCTTGCCTTTTGTTCTGCCTTCACACTGATGTGCAGATCTTCTTGTTTTGCATTACAATGCATATCTTCACTTGACAGCCATTACAAACACATACCTTCATGGCTTTTGCTTCCACAAGCTCAAAGCTGCTTCACCTCTGCACTACAGTGCATAAAATAAACATTCTCAACAAAAAAAATTCATGCATGGCTGCATAACACAAATTTGAAAACTGCTGTTTTATATTCTATCTTCCTACTGCTGTGAGGGTCTCCATGCTTTGCATACTTTTCTTATTGTGCTGCTACACTTCATATTTGAGCGCTGCCCCTTTTTCTTTTCTGCTTTTATGGCAGGTTTAACTTCATATTTTTCCCTTATAAAAGGTCTTCATCAAAGAGTGACTGTTTAGACAGTTCAACAACAAAAATTACAAGCTCCCCTTTAATGTGTGCTTGTCTTCTTTTGGTAGACTCTTCTCAAAACAAATTTAGATCGACTAGGGAGCTCAAGGGACTTTCAGTCTGTATTTCTTTCCTTCTCCATACTTGTGTAACTTTCTTATTTTGCATGGGTCTAGCTTGTGTAGAAGCCCATGTCAAGTTACAATCTCGTGCCATATGCCCAATGTCATGACACTTGAAACATTCAACATTGTTCATGAATAAAAATTCATGATTTCTTCTTGTGAAATTATTTCTTGGAGATTGTCGGGGACCACAACATCTATCTCCATGAAATGCTCTACAGTCTTTTGCCATATGACCAAAGTTTGAGCAAGAATAACAATAACCAAAAAATGAACTTTGGTACCTGAGAGATGGAGGTTTCCTTGATGTACTTCTGAAGCCTTGCTGCCTTGAGATCCTTTGATGATCACCATTGCCTCTTGCCTTTTTGCCATCAGCTACATTTCTTCTTGGAGCTGGTTTTCTACTTGGAGCAGGATTTCTTCTATTGCAGCCTTCATTTTTCTCCTTGCCTTTGCTGGAACTAGGAGCATCACCATTTCTTTCTGGCTTCTTCACATCTCCTTTGCTTAAAGCATTTTCATCCTTGTTTGAGGATTCACATACATACCCAAGTCCTGATTTATCAGATGGAGATCTGTGATAGCTGAGCATGTCATCCAAAGCTTGAGAGCTCTTCATGATCTTGTTCATCCCTTCAACCTTCTTCCTGAGGAGGACAATCTCCTCTTCCAATCTTTCACACTCAGCATTCTTCTTTGCAAGCTGTCCCTCAGTTTCTTCCTTGCTACGAGTAGCTTCAGCTGCTACTATTTTAAGAGGGATTATATCTGACTTCATTTTGGAGATTTCTGCTTGACTGCTCTCCATTTTCTTCTCAGCTTCTTGTGCCTGCTTCCTGGCTTCTTGTAGATCAGACTTAAGGGAGGATACCTCTACCTTGTACTGTCCAATCTCTTCTTCAAGTTTGTTCATTCTCTTGTGCCTCTGTTCAAGTTGACTTGACAAGGCATCTCCCTGCTTCTTTGCTTTATTTAACTGATTTGTCATGGATATGACTTCTTCTTGATGCTTCCTTCTGCTTTCATCAAGTTCCTTCTTAAGCTTGGTAAGCTCTTCATCCCTTTCTTGCACTTGAAGCTTGATGAGATCAACCTTCTCATTTTCAGCTTCTATGATGGGTTCACAATTTTCTTCTTGATTCATGGTCATGGTCAGTGCTCCCTTTGCATGAAGCTCATGCAGTCTGTCCCATATATCCTTTGCTGATGAATATTTTCCTAGACTCTTCTTTATAGAATCAGGCAGCCCATCCAAGATTGTCTTTTCTGCTCTTGCATTGTATTCCTTGAATTCTCCATCCATTTTGCTATCATCAATCACTGATTCCCAAACTTCAATGTCTTCAGACTTTAAGAAAGTCCTCATTTTTATTTCCCATATATCAAAGTCCCCATCGAACTTTAAACCCTCAAATAAAATGCTTTTAAATAGATTGTCTTCTATTTTAACAGAGGAGGGAGACACAACTTTAGGGGATTTGGACACTTTCTTCTTTGACCTTGCCATTCTTAACTATTTTTAAAATCACTGACTGTGTTCTTAAAACCACTGACTGTTTTTTTTAACAGCAACTCAAAAACTTGAGAAATACCTGAATCCCTTTGGCTGAAACTTCACACAGCTGGAGAAGCTTTACTGCTGCTGCAACAAGGGTCTTTCCTTCAGCTTCTTTGACTCTTCAAAGAGCATGAACCTGCTCTGTCTCCATCAAAGAGCCTGGACTAGCTCTGATACCACTGTTGGGTATTTTTTTTTGCTTGGAATGGGATGGGAAAATACCAAAACCATCAAACACCACAGAGCCAATGCTCTGTTTCCTTTGCTCTACTCCAGGATCTTTACCCTTAAAAAAAATTCATTGAACAGAGTAATGCACCACCATA
>APFE030157504.1:1501-40099 GCA_000404065.3 Pinus taeda
GCAGTGAAGAGAATTTTCAAATATATTCAAGGGACACAAAATTATGGCCTATGGTATCCTAGAGATACAGATCTCACACTTCATGCTTATACAGATGCAGATTGGGTCGGAAGCATGGATGACAAGAAGAGCACAAGTGGTGGTGCGTTCTTTATGGGTTCCAGATTAGTATCTTGGTTCAGCAAGAAACAGAGTTCGATTACCTTATCTACATCTGAAGTGGAATATGTTGTTGTTGCATCTTGCTGCACTCAACTCCTTTGGATGATGCAGACCTTGCAGGATTTTCAAATCACTTGTACACCACCTATCTCTATCTTATGCGATAACACAAGTGCAATCAGCATCTTAAAGAATCCTGTCATGCATTGAAAAACCAAGCACATACCAATCAAGTATCATTTTCTCTGGGAACAAGTGCTTGAACAAAAGGTCAAGTTGGAGTATGTTCCTTCTAAGGAACAAGTTGCTGATATTCTCACCAAACCATTGCCCAGGGAGACTTTTGAATACCTCAGGCAAAAGCTGGGGGTTGTTGATGCATCATCTTATTGTTGAGACTCTTCTGATTATTGGTTGTACGCATGATTCATCTGGGGTATATGCGTACATGTGCTGGGTTGCGGCACAGGTTCAGGCGGAGCATATAATGCATTGTTGGCATTATGGAGGATGTACAAAAGGAGATCATGGGAGCTGGTCTGAATATAGCTACAATATGTCTCTATCTCTTTCTTGGTCATTAATGGTGTCTCGTGGATTATGGTTCTTCTTTGCAGATCTGGTTCATACTCAGGGGGAGCATGTTCTTAGGGGGAGCATAACCCTTTGCACTTGATGTCAAAGGGGGAGAATGTCGCTGGATTTTTTGAGGTTGCCATCAAGTCCAAAGGGGGAGATTGTTGGCATTATGATACATATGTTGTACTTGATGGCAACCCACTCATCTCAGACGATAAATTATAGTGCAGAAAAGTTCAGGGAATGTTATGCAGAGAAAGGTTTATTTCATGTGGAGAAAAGTTAATGGAATTTTTTGCAGAGAAAATTTTATTTCATGAAGAAAAAAGTTCATGGAATTTTATGCAGAGAAAATTTTATTTCATGTGGAGAAAAGTTCACGGAACTTTATGCAAATAAAAGTTTATAAAAGTTTTTTTCATGTGGAGAAAAGTTCATGTAATTTTATGAAGAGAAAGGTTTATTTCATGTGGAGAAAAGTTCACGAAATTTTATGTAGAGAAAAGTTTATTTCATGTGGAGAAAAGTTCACACACTTTCATGGTTTTCATGTGTGTGCCTTATGTGTGATGATCTATTCTATGTTACTACATCTGTTAACTAATAATATGGTTGATAATGTTCTAATGCACTCATTGAATATCAATTAACTTAATCATAAGAAGTTGTTGAAGTAGCATATATGAACCAGAGTTTGGAAATGAAAAAGTTTTATTAATGTGATAATACTGATTCACCCCCCCCCATCTCAGTTTTATTTCCAACAATTATTTGGTAAGAGAATTCTATTGATGGATTTTGGCATCATCAACAATTAAAAACTATCGATATTGGTAGCTTGGGGGGAACCCAGAACCCTAGGGTATATGGTTGCGGAGTAATTTGACCCACATGGGAGTTGTGGGAAAGAAAACCCAAGTTGTGGGATTCACACCTAAAGTTATGGGTGTGAATACGAGGAGTTTTGGATACTTGACAATTGGAAATGGAAGAGCACCCTTAGAGGAAAAGGGGGCTACTTCAAGAACCAGGAGAAGAGTTATAGAAGTTGAGATATTAATTTTTCATATCTTTGTGTGGGCTAACTATCCTAAGATTCATGTCGACCTCACTTAAAGGGTCCCTTCTAAGGGATTACCATTAGCTCAATAAGGCATGTAAATAGAATATAATTGGAGTATCATTTTACCATCTAATGAGAAAGCATCAAATGAAGATATACCTCTAAGGAAATCAATACGTAATGAGACTTGCAAAGGGAAGAGGAGTATGTTTTTGGTTAAATCTCTTGTGATTGCATGTCGAAAATAGGAGGAGAAACAAGCGAGGAAGAAATACAAGGTAGGGAAGTTTAGTGCCTATTTTGAGGGTAATTATTCCTAAGGAATAGGTCAAAAACCTTATATCATGCCCTAGTTATATGCTACAGTCCTGTATGTGACTTTTGGAGGGGCCGAGAGGCTAAATAGGAGCACTAGAAGCGACACAAGCGACAACAAGTAAGTGAGGTATACTTAGGAATATAAGTCATAGGTTTTGGAAGCATACATGACCAAGTTTGAGGCATTGTGACTGTAGATACATTCATCCCTAATCAAAGGGACGAAGTTGCACAATAGGGCATAGCGGTTGAGGAAAAAAGGAAAAACACAAGATGCAGAAATAAGGTATGGTTGTTCTCTTGTATCAATACATTGCTAGAGGATGATTTTTCCAAATTTATGATAGATTTGGTGGGAACATTTTTAATGTTACGAAGGAAACAAGTAGGTGTTAAATATTTTGCTACGTGTAGACCTTGAAGTAATATATTTTTTCTAGCAGAGGAAGGAAGTGAAGCTTCAAGGATTGATCTTTGTAGGTTGAAAGAAGGTAACCAAGTGGATCAGTTGACAAGCCAAGGTTTGCTGAATAGATATTAGAGTGATAGAGGGAAGCATTCCATTCCCTAAGTTTTCCTTCATTAGATTAGGACAGGAAGGAAATAATGGGAATAGGTCCTAAATAGCTGAGACGAAACAGTGGGAATCTAAGGAGTTGCTCATAAATAGAGTTATGAACAAGTCAAAAGAAGAGCCAATGTGTTGATTCATTGATGGACTAAGGATGAGATAGAAAGAATATTGGAGAGTTGTGTTTAGTGACCTAAAGGATCAGGATCCACTGATAGCGGCAAAGCTACACGTTGGGAGAAGAAGCACATGTAGACATGTTCAGGGTATGATCATGTAGAGTTGTGGTGGTGCACTAGATTAGTTAGTCAGTTAGGTGTATACTGTTCACGATAGATTGGTTTTCATAGTTGTTGACACCAAACCCTAGTTTGTATTATTCTATCAATGATTGTATGAGGATCATGATCCTTGGTACAATTTTTTAATATAACTAAGTTGGTTTGTTGAAAAGTTGTAATAATTGGTATATTTGTGCACTAGTTGATTTACTGTTGTATTTATTACACTATGGAAACTAGTTTTTTATGACATTTAAGTTGGTTGCATCATAGATTATAATACCTAACCTACATTCTCCAATGTCATGGAAAATCAACATGGAATCAGAGTTACTTTGAAGGGCTAGTAAATAACAATGTCAAATATGTCATTTTGTCTTTTGTATGTGGACAGGTTAGAATGGTTGTCCAATTATACTCCATGGAAGGAAATAATTAAATTTTTTGTAATGGTGAGTAGGATTTTTAACTTTTCCAAATAGGATATTAAGAAGTTGATTGATCCCAAGCAACTGGAAGTGTATGAAGAGATGGATATGATGGCCAAATTGATCATCCTAAATGGTGTGAAGGATCCTTTCATACTTAATTTATCTGGGAGAAACATTTTTCATGAGATGTGGAAAGCTCTTTAGGAATTTTTCCAAAATAAGAATGAGAACCAATAGTTGGAATTGCAAGATAAGTTGAATGCAACCAAGAGAACAAAGGGTGAATGACTAAATTTGTATCTGACAGTATTTTCTTAGGTTCGAGATAACATTGCTACTATCAAAGTGAATATTACAGATTCTGATGATGAGGGTTTATTTTAAGCAGTTTACTCGACATTTTTTCATCAAAGGGATCATTGCGAGAGAAGCTAACAAATTCGACTAAGATGTCGGGTGAATTCAGTCAAGAAGAATTAACAGAGGAGGATATCCGTCCGAAGAAGAAGGCTTTATATGATTATGTGGCTCTTGCAACAAGGATGGAGGGAAAGTAAAAAAGGGACTTCAGTAAGTTGAAGTGTGTCAAGAGTGGTAAGTATGGTCATTGTTTGATGAAATGTCTGAAGAAGAAGTTGGGAGGTGATGAGAAGAAGAAGGGGGAATAGGTTCTAGGTGTCACCACTTATACTAATATAGATGACTTGTCTAGGAGATTTGAGAGTGACGAATTTTCTTTAATCTCTCATTTCTCTAAGGGTTCCTCTAACGAGGCTGCATGGTAAGTGAGAAATGGTCCATCAAAGAATATAATAGGTTCACATGATGTGTTCAAGAGTCTAGCTAAGTGGGACTCAAAATAGTATCACATGGTGGTGGGCGACAAGAGTCATAAGGATATTAAAGGATCAGGTGTCGTTCCATATAGGATGGAGTCAGGTTAGTTGATGTGAGTTTAGAATGTACTGTATGTACCAAAGTTGAGATATAATGTGTTTTTTGTTTCGTTGACTAAGAAAAAGGGGTTTGATGTAATTTTTGAGGAAGGGAAAGTGAAGAGCATTATATTTAGGGAGAATTCTCTATATAGGCTTATAGGAAAGGCTATATGATGAAAATGAGAATTTGGGGTTTGCCCAAAATCCCAATTCCTTTAAAAAATCTTGATCCTGGACCTATGGGTTATGGGCCCACAAGCCTAAACGTAAGCGATTTAACTTTTAAAATGTGGATTTTCATTACCGTTGAGCATCCATATGATATCTTTAAATATCAATCATTCCTTAATCATGAGTGCAAGCATGTAATATAAGTCTAAAACCTCACGACTAGATGGTAATACAATACATAGCAATAAATGGATTTTAAAATATAATATGGGTGCCTCTATATACACCTTGGTAGCCTCTTCAGCAGTTTTAAATGTTCCAAGCCAAACCCGAGATCTCGAATCTTTTCAGCCCATTTTACCATGGACGCTGCCTAATACCTCTGTACACGGTCTTAATAATATCAATGAACTTGTGCTTGTCTTTCATAGCCCAGTTGATTTTATTGTTGTTGCCCGTCCCCAAATCTATCATTATATGCCTATTGCGGAAGAAAAACATGACAGTAGATGGGTCATACAGTTCGTAGATGGTGTTGAAATCAGGCACCTCCGTTATGTCCACCAGGTATATCACTGCGAAATTCTTGATTGTTTCTGCAACTGATGACAACACTCCATCAATCATGGCGGAAGCGAATGACGACGAGACGCTCCTCCTCGGATAGAATGGCCTGATCCACTACCCAATTAGAGTGAAAATGGGGTAGCAAAAACGACATTTTTGCCTCGCTCGATCTTCTGCCGTGTCGCTGTTTGGCATTTACTTGTGGTATCCACGCTTCAACCATGGTTGACATTCTCCTTTGCAGATCGTAGTAATTTTCTTTGTGCTTGCCATAGTCAATAACATAAACAATATCATCAATATTCATACTCGTCTCTGCAATATTGGTGGCTACCACAATCTTGCGTATATTTTTTGGTGGACTCAGAAAAAACTTCCGCTATTTAGGAACCTTCGACTGCATTTATTCAAAAAAGCCAATCTGCATTTCATCATTATAATCGACCTCTATATATAATAGTTAAACGATATTTAAATCGACAAGCTTGAACAAAAGATTTAACTTAATTATACACAACACACAGGCGTACACAACACACAGGCGTACACAACACTAGAACACATTTTCATATATACAATACAGAACAGTTACATACTAAGGCTTTTCAGCCTTAGAAACGAGCTCACGCTCGGCTACATCTTGACACTCACAAAATTCCTCACAGAATAGATATATCTCACACCCTATCACATTACATTTATATAAGATGCATTAGGAAGGATTGATCATATCTTCTCCTAGTTTTTCTACAATTAAATCTCTCAAAAAAGCGTGCATGGTTGTATCCATCTTATCCGCTTTAAATCTGCTTTAACTTATCTGCTTTAAATCCACTTTAAATCTATTTTTCTTCTTTAAAATAGACTTTCCTCTATTCTGATCCTCTGGTCCACGTTTTCTTTCTTTGGTGTTGAGTGCTCCCACATCAGACTCCCGAGGCACAAAAATTTATGACCTCCTGGTCATATCTATATATCAAGAGAAGAAAAAAAAGGATAACATCTAGGTTCTAAAGGATCAAAAGGAGATGATTCATAGATGAATTTTGCATGTTTAGAGTGAGAATGTTTAGCATAAGAAGAGTTCATGGTTAGTGGGTAGAAAGGGTGCTTCTAAACCTAGAAATAAGGAATCATGGTATGGCCTAAAACCATTTCAAGAGAAAACGAAGCAAGAGGCTTCAAGTAGCAGTGACACTTCCAAGAAGGGTATAGTATGAGCTATTTCCTAGTCTTGGAAGTTCCTACCTTACTAAGTGGGAGTGTTTAGACAGGTAACTTTGGAGGTACTCCAAACCCTAGGTACACGGTTCTGGAAGAATTTGACCACATAGACTTTGTGGGAAAAAGTATCCAAGTTGTGAGCTTTACTCCCAATGTTGTGGTTGTGAATCCATGAGGAGTTTTGGATACTTGACACTTGGATATGGAAGAATACCCTTATAGTAATAAGAGATTTCTTTAAGAACCAAGATAAGATTTGTAGAATTTGAGATATTAATATCTTATATGTTTATGTGGGCTAATTTTCCTCACATTCAAGTCGACCTCAATTACGGAGTCCCTTTAAAGGGCCAGGCATTAGCTCAAGGAGGCATATAAATAGAAGATGAATGGAGGATCATTTCACCATATAATAAGCATGAATCAAAGAAAAATATACCTTTGAGGAAACTAAGACCTAAGGAGGCTAGAAAAGGGAATATAGGAGTGTATTTTGGTTTAAATCTCTCATGATTGCAGGCCAAAGATAGGCGGAGGAAGCAATGAGGAAGGAATCCAAGGTAAGGTATTTTTGAGGTTATCTTAAGGGTGATTCTTCCCAAGGAAGAGGTATAAAAATTTAGATCATGCCCTAGTTACAAGTTGTTGTTGTATAGGTGACTTTTGCAGGGGCCGAAACGCTAAACAGGACGGTTGGAACTAACATAAGGGACAACACGTAAACAAGGTATGTTTGGTAAGATTAGCTGTAGGATTTGTTAGCACACACACAAGTTTGCAAGGATGTCAATGTAGTTATAGTATGCCATGATCAAAGGGTAGAGATTACTGAATAGGAATAGAGGATGAAGACAAGAGGAGCAACAAAAGTTGTTGAAACAGGGTATGGTTATTCTCTTGTATTGGTACATTTACCAGTGGATGATCTTTTCAAGAATAGGAAACTTTTGGTGGGAATATTGTTGTTGTTAATAGGGTAGTAAGTAGGTGTTCAGAAATTCCCTAAATATAGAACTTGAAGGACTATAGGTCTTCTAGAAGGTGTAGGAAGTGAAGTGGTTTGAAAAGAACAAGTTTGTTGAAGAGAGTTAAACCTTGCAGTGATATAGGTTAGCCCTCCATGCCTTAAGTTTTTTCTTAATTGGAACAACACATGAAAGAAATAGTGTGAAGAAATCTGAAAGAGCTAAGGAGAAGTAGTGGGAAGTTAAGGAGTTATTCAAAAATAGAGTTGTGAATAAATCATAAGTAGACCATACCTGTTGGTTCGTTGATTGGCTAATGATAAACTAGAGGGAACATTTGAGGGTCGTGTTTAGTGACCTAAAGGAGAATAATTAGTTGATATGGGCAGAGCTATAGATTGGGAGCAAAAGGTGTAGTAGACATGTTTAGTGTATGACCAAGTGGAGTTGTTATGGTAAACTACATAATCTAGTTGGCCAATTGTATATTGTTTAGGGTAGATTATTTATCATTGTTGTTAAAAAAAAACACTAGTTTGTATTATTGCATCATTCATTATATGAGGGCCATGATCCATGGTATGGGAGCCCTAAACAATTGTATTAGATTTTTTTATTATAACAAATTTGGGATGTTGAAAAATTGCAAAAGGTTTTATATTTGTGCACTAGTTGATTTACTATTGTATTTATGCGATTGTGAAAGTAGTTTGTTGTGGAATTTGAGTTGCTTGTGTTAGATATTCTAGGATCCTAACTTGCATTCTCTAGTTCCATGGAAAATAAATAAAATCCTCATGTGCAAATGGAAATTTTGGGGATGGCTAGGGAATAAATTGGGAAATGAGGTTGTGGTGCAGGAGTAGAAGGAAAAAGAGAATGATGTAGATGTTGAGAACTCTAAGTGCAATGGTTAGAATATATGTAATAGAATCCATGAGAGACAATTTGTAGAAGGAAAAGCATGATAGATTTGGAGAGTGGCCTCTTGCACACTAGAAGAAGGTTTCAAGGTAGAAGAAATAGAGGAGACATATCTACATCAGTACTCGTAGTTGATTGAAATCCAGTAGAAGAGATAGAGAGAGGCCATAGGAGAAGGAAAAGTATTATAGCCTAGAGAAACCTTGAGAGGGTGCACATTAGCATGCCACACACAGAAAACAATGATGGAGAACCTTTATAACATAGCCTGAGAATAGAAGAAGATGTCCACCCTGAAAACCCTACTTAGAATATGCCCTATGTTGAACATGAAACTACTTAGAGTATGCAGACAAATCAACCTCATGGAAAAAATATTGAAATGGCCAACACTGCCACCTTCAATAATCTTCTTGGTGAATAGTTCTCACACAGACCTTGAAATAAAATAGACATGTTCCACAACTTTGCAATATAACATTGAATTTATTGTTATATTAAGAAGTATGTTATCTATTTCTAAAGTTTAGCATTAGGTTTTGCATAATTCAAAGATAAATTAATAATAATGAAAGAGGAAATAATTTTCTATAGTCCTACTTTGACCAGGAATAATAACTAGCTTTGGAATTGACTATTATAAATATTTATTAATAATAACTTTTCAAGTAAAACATTATCCACGTCCTTAATAATAAATATCTATATGAAAAATACACTTATCTATTAATAATTAATTTTAAAATTGATTATAAATTTGATTACTAATAATAACTCGAGTAAAAAAAATGACTCTACTTATTCATTAATACTAGTTAAATATTAACATTATCCATTAATAATAATTATGTTCAAAATTGTCTACAACATTTCTCAATAAATATTATTATTAATGGTACTTCTTAATTATTACCATTATTAGTCCTTGCCGTCCGGGCCTGGCAGGGACTATAGCAATCGGTTTTGGTCGGTGGCCATTAGTTTGGCACGTCAACCCATAAAACTATTTCAACTTACAACAAAGTCCCTTTGAATGACACGAAAACCAAAACCATATTTTTTATTTGTTTATGCTGTTAACCAATCAGAAACATGTTCATCTTATTTGGCCTCAGTACGAGGTATACAAGCTGAAAAGTTAGGCTAAATTTGGCAAAAGTACAAGCGATTAAGAGCTTCATGAACTAATGCTAGGTTTCCCTTAGCATTAATCTCCTAACATTTAATGTTAGGAATACTTATTGCGTATGATATCTGCTAAACCATGGCTGCTTCCCACCTTGCCGTGTCGAAATTGCCCCGGCGTGTCAATTTGCATGGAGGCAACCGACTTTACTTGCCTCCCTTAAAACGCCTTCACCCTTTGCTTCATCTGCAACGTCGCTTCATCTGCAACGGCCCTTTGTCCATCATGCTTCATCTGCAATGGCCCTTCGTCCAAATTCTGCTCCACCGGACGCCTTAATTCTGCATCCAGAGCCTATTGCAAATGTTCATGACTTCATTAGGTAAATACTGCAATTTTTTAATTGAAACATAATTTTTAAGCAGATTGTTTCTGGACGGACTGAATATGGCAGTGATTTAACTTGGATTTGTGTAGCTCTTTGGAGAAGGGATATGAAACAAATTGTCGAGACAGAGGAATGCAATTATCGGGCGGGAAAAAGCAACGTATTGCTATAGCGAGGGCCTTGCTATGTACTCATGCATAAAATTCGCAAATTCGATAAAAGAGAATAACAAAACCCAGAATGGAGACAATTTGGCCAAAAGAATACCTCTTTTGCTCAGCTGCAGAAAGGTTGGCTTCAAGGCGTTGTGCCAAGTCTTCAGGGTTTGCAGACCGAGTTCGAATTCGAGGCTTAGGCCGAGCCTTGTTTGCCAACCACTCATGAAATTGCTGCGAACTACCATCAAACGCAAGAAGTTAAGAGTACTGTGAAATCTAGAAATAAGGTAACTTTACCTGGTGCCCGAGGTCGGCGTCCTGGGCTCTTCACTGCTTCACTGTTATACTAGAACGTTTATCTTTAGTCTGTCTTAACCTCCAATATACTCTTTATTACTCTGTTCAATGGTAAGAGAACAAATACCTCAAAGACTATTGGAATCCTGCTTTTGCAACAAACAACTACACTCTTCTGTCAAATTAGATAGGCTACCAGGTTCAATTGTCTTCAATGAAACCCCTAAATCTGCATGGTCTTTGGATAATAAGCAGTTTCGATTTCCAGGATCCTGCAAAGGTCCGAGTCAAATACTAGAATTAAGTCAAATTCCACTATCCAAGTGTTATGAAGCAAAGGGGCGCTAATAATTCCAGGAAGCTGAAACAAAACTGTCTTTTCAAATCAGAAACAGATAAATCAAACTATATCTAAATATTGACTCAATACCTATGCTATTATAGAGACATTTCCTGAAGTTGAAATGTTACTATCATTATTCCCCAAATCTGTCACATTACTAGAATTAGTCTAAACATTCATAAGACCTTTATCAACTTGATGCACACTAGCAGTATCCTGATTGATTTTTTTACAATCTGGCATTTCCTTGACAGGAGAATGTCTTTTACCATGCTCATGATTCATTATATCCCCATTTTCAGAGACTTTAACAATCTTATGCCCCTCAATGGCAACACTGTTTCTCAAATGTATAGAGCCTTATGCTCACAATCAGTATTATCCACTGAATCCTTAACCATCTTATGCTCATTATCAGTATTATCCGCTGAATCCGTAGCCATCTTATGCTCGCTGATAGTTTCACTATAAAGAACGAAATTCCTCTGTTACAGAGCACGTAACTATGAAAAAAGAGGCTCAGAGGAACGAACGAAAACCTAAAGAGTCCGCAGCTCAGAACCTCTGGAAATAAACGATGATCTACGAAACATTTACAGAATTTACAAAAATTAAAAAATGCTTGAAGACCGGAGAAAAACGGATCAGCTAATGACAAAGTTTTACCTGTTTCCGTAGCTTTTGCACTCCTTTAAATTACTGTCTAGTTCATGGATGCAACAATTAATTAATTTTACCTCCATGGATACAGGTTGGATTACGAACTTTGCAGAGCACTGCTCATGTCATATGAACCTGTGCCTTATTTGCTATAGAATTCATTGTACAATAACTTAGCATATACCTGGTTCGAGTCTCAGCTGCCCTCTTTCACACTTGGTCTTGCACAGAACCCAGAACAAAGATAAAATGTGATTCCTTCTTGAATCAAACTGCTCAGACTTCAAAGAAATCGTTGCCCTTCCAGCTCCGCCTTCTCTAAGCATTTACAGCAAGCTCTTGTTCACATAAGGATGTTTTCCATATTGTTTTGGATCTGCCCTCGGTGCCCTTCCTCATACTCTTGCTCACTTGGTCAAGTAGCTTGGAACCCTTGGCCTGCATATTTCACGCCTCAACCTCCTATTTCAACCTGCAGTCACCATCTTGTTAGCCTCAGTCTTGTGTTTTGTCTCCTGCACATGGATCTAAGGGAACTCAGACCTAATACTAGCCTTTCGGCTCTGTGGAATCTTGGGTAGCATAATCTAATACGCTGCGGGCTGGGAACTAATTTAAATTGCAGCTCATAAGACTCTGTTTCTAAGGCATTCCACTTGCAAGAGATCACAGTCTGCTTGCACCAGAGGGCACTGGGAAGAAGGCAATCGAAAAGCACGAGAGTCTAGCTCTGTGAGCATACAAAGGGGTAACAGCCATCAGAAGGAGGCGGGCATGTAACACACATTACTGCCATCTGAAGGATTTCTGGATGCTCGGTAATGAAGGCAGCTGGTAGATGAGATACGTGGCGAGCGGACGCCAAAAGGATCATGCATAGATGGAGATGGTCGGAGCTTTTCGTTCAAGACCGACGCGAACATGTTAACTGGGGTTGGTCACAAGTGCAACTTTTAATGAATACTAATGTGCATCACATCCAGTAATGCATCAACATCCATGAGAAAACCATTAATTTCATTTTTATACGCGTAATAATTTCTCATTTGATCGACATCAAGTGACAAAGACACTTACAATATTGAAAACCCTGTACATGAATCGATATGCCACTATACTGTTTTGTTATACGCTATAAGGCTTCTCAGCCCTCCTTAACCGATTCTGCTTACCGCTGGCGCTTGGAACTGGCTCTACCTATGCTATTGGTGCTGCTTTCACTCAGTCATCTACCTCTCCCACGGCTATTGGTGGTTCCGGGTCTTTCTCTATAAACTATGAAAACAGTCTCAGTATCGAACCTTCTGTAGAAATAAAGGCATGACAGTCTCAGTATCGACTTTACCAATTGATCTCAGAAGCATGACAGTCTCAGAAAACCCTAACGCAACACAGAAAAGCAGGTTTCCCTTCCTCATACTTTTGCTCACTTGGTCAAGTAGCTTGGAACCCTTGGCGTGCATATTTTGGGCCTCAACCTCCCATTTCAACCTGCAGTCACCATCTTCTTAGCCTCAGTCTTCTGTTTTGTCTCCTGCACATGGATCTAAGGGAACTCAGACCTAATACTAGCCTTTCGACTCTGTGGAATCTTGGCCAGCATAATCTAATATGCTGCAGGCTGGGGCAGGGACTAGCTGCCTCGCAGCCCGTCTTGTTTTTTAATATAATGAGAACAAAAAATAATGAATAATAAACATTTTTAAAATTTATTACCAATTTCTTTTTGTAGAATGGAACATTCCTTAGTAATTAATATTTACATTTCTTTCAAAAAAATTATTTATTACAAACATTTTTAAACTTAAATTACCATCGTTCTTCATCCATTATGAAAATTACTTCCCCTTAATTGTAAGGAAAGTGAATAAATCATTGAACATAAGTAACTTTGAAATCAGTCACCACGTGGAATCCAGTAACACCGTCTAGAGTTAATATAGATGAGCCTCTAAAATAGGCAACCAATCGCGTTCATCTTGATGACTTAGAAGTTAGGCGTATAAATTTTCGGAGTTGTCAATCATGAATGTCACGTATGCTACAAGATCAAAGTAATCCATTGAACCAGATATTTTGAGAGTAAGAGATTAGATTGTCCGATCAAAGGTTTTATTAATGCATAAAATGCTCCCAATATATATATATTCCGTATATTTGTGATGGTATGGGAAGTGTATGAATGATATTTGTTTGTTTATTTAATATAATTTCTTAAACAGAAAATAGATAGTAAGTTTTTTTTTAAGTGATATTGTATTATTATTTTTAAATAATAGTAATGAGTAATAATTAGTAATAACGAATTATTTTAGATTCACAAATAATAATTAGTTATAAAAAGTCATTTATATTCATAAATAATTGTTAGTAATAATAAGTAAATCTATATTTACAAATAATAATTAGTGATGGTTTTTCTCACGAATGAGTCAAGATAGGTTTTGCCACTAATTAAAAAAGTGTAAAAGGAATTAATCCAAACCACATTCACAAATAATAACTACTGATGGTTGTCTTCACTGTCAATTGAAAGACTTTCCACTTACAAAAAAAAGGTGTATAAATGACCTTAATCTTATTATCATATTTCAAAGAAGGATAAAATAAATAATTGCACATCTGAATGTTCTAAGAGAAGGAAAAGGTAACTTTTAACTTTATCTTAGATATGTGAGTGAAAAGTATTTCAATATGGACATTCTTCTTAGGATAGGCTTTATAGTATGGAAAGATTTTTAATCTATTGCAAATGTAATCTTAAGAGTAAAGTAGTATAAATTGTATAAGAGGAGAGGAATTCCTATAGTTATGAAAATATCTTTTAGGAATGACAATAATGATTTTTACTTTGTTTCTACTGAAAAACACATCCATGAATTTTGCCACATAAAGGTCAACCTTTGAGAGACCTAAGTAGATATAGTGTTGGTTCCACAACAAATCTATTAATATGCTAATAGGATACACCATTATTATGTGGACCCATTGTTGGCATAAGTTTCTTCCTTTGTAATTACGAAAATTAAACCACATGGATTGAACCGTTGAATGGATGTGGGATAAAGTAAAGAAAGATGGAAGAGGAGGTTTCATAATTATTTACCTCATTCCATGGGCTAGGATATTAATAAAATATGTGACTTTAATACTACATTAAAACATGTGCACTCATGAATATGGCCATACATTGGATGAATAAAAGGATACCATGTAGATAACCACATATCATTTCTAACAATGAACTAGCAACATCTTAGTTACATGTAAAAATAAATGAATTTATAAATGTAGCTAGTTGATATTACAAGTAAAAATGATCCATCTGAGCTTATCATGGAACAATATCATCCAAGGGGACATGGATGTACAACAACAAAGGGCAATTGAAATAGGACCTTGAACATGTAGAGCTTTCATTGAGATAAGCTACAACTGGAGACTTTGAACAGATGTTGAATTAAAACAAAAGGCTTCTTTAGTTTTCAATGTTGCGAGGAGCCTTGATACGATCGATTAAAAATATCCATGATGTCATTAAATGAGTTGTCAGTTGATCATCGAGGTGAGCATTTGGTTGGTTTTCAATGATGTAAATTATTGTTAGAAGTGAGCTAACCCACCACTAATAATAGCATATACCTAGGTGCTAGTACAAAAAAACATAATGTGAATATATGTGTTGAGGTTGAAAACTTATAGGAGTTACCATGCCATTAGGGATCAATATTTAAAATTAAATGTGATGTGCAAAGTATCACACCAATCATGAAAATGGCGACCAAGTTATTAGGCCTCTAGATATTAGGGGTTTTGAAGTGGGAATATATTATGAGCTTTGTTCCTTAAAAATTATAAGAGGCAAATAACTATAATCCTATTCAAACAAGAAACCTTATTTTAAAATGAATAAAATGCACACGAGATTTTTAATGATTCTAAGACTAAGTGTTCTTCATATATATGTAGGAGAGAAAGAGTACAATTATAATAAAATGGGAGAATGCTAAGGTATAACCTACATACAAATATAACAATTGAAATCTCATCCCTTAATATCTAGGGCTTAATAAGGGGTTTTGTAGTTACATGGATCTTATCTAGGGCTTAGAATGCCCCTCCCCTTCAAAAAGCGTGTTTTCCTCAACACTTGATTATTTGTGGTTGTTTTCGCATGAGCAAATTATCTTCCCATGTCAGTTTTTTTTGTTGATAGTTTCTTCCATTTAATGAGGTACTTAGTAATTTCTTGGTTTACAAACTACTTGTCACTCAGTACCTTCTTTAAGAAATAAACATGGAAAATTTGATGTACACATGGAGGTGGAGGAAATTGTAATTTTTAAGCCATACTTCGAATTATTTGCGATACCTTATAGGGTCGATAATACCTCAAGGATAATTTATTATCTCCCTTTGTTACTTTAGCGAGACCTATTTATATCGTTGTAGTCTCAAGAGTAACCAATCCCCTAGTGCAATTTCCCTTTTACTGTAATGTTGATATGCTTGGTGTTTCATCCTATTTTGTACCATAACCAAGTTTTCCTTCAATAATATGAGAACCTCTTATTAGTGCTTATGTGGTCCTCTACTTCTCGAGTCTTTATATTCCATGTCAAGGGAGATGTTATGGATGTAGGATGATATCCATAAAGTAAGGTAAATGGTGACATGTCTGATGTATTATGGAAGGATGTGTTATACTATCATTCTACCAAGAGGAAACCATTTGGACCATTGTGTCTCTTTATGAGAAGAAACTTGATCTAGATATCCTTATAAACATTTATTCACGATATTAGTATGCCCATCATATTGAGGATGGTAATATGGGTTGTGAGCTAATTGAGTAACTAAACGAGAAAATAATTCAATCCAAAAAATTCTAGAGAAAATATTATTTAAGAAATATTGAAAGAATTCTCTATATATTTAGGCTCAAAGAGATGGACCTCAAGTCGGATACTTTCCTTTAAAGTTACCATAAATAGGTCTGACAAATTATCCTTTGAAACATTCTTTACCCTGAGACTCACAATTTAGAATTGTTGAGTGTGCTCTATAATGACACCATTTTGTTGAGATTTACCAATTGACTAAATAATATATCTCTAAAATCCCCATAATGTGCTATCAATTCCTCTATCAAAAAAGACCAAGGTATACCTAAACTGATGCAGGAGCATTCAACTCAACATCATTATTGTATTCTAGTAGACATAGGGGGTCTTGTGTTTCAAGGAAGTTGGTTTCCTAAGTATTGAATTAATGTATTTATTTAATGTTTTGAGTGATTTTAATGAGAATATGAATTAAATGAGTATTGTGAAGTATAATTGTAAATGTTCTCGAATGTAGAAGAGAATGAGAGATTTAGGATAGTTGAGTGATGAGAGGATAGAGAATTGATTATAAAACTTATATTAGGTTTCAGTTCATGATTTTGTGGATTTGAGAGAATCCTTATGGATGAGAAAGAGATTTTAGGATTTTGTTGAGGAATATATGGATCTAAACCAGGAATTGGTTTTAGAATTCTTTTTATAAATGTAAGCCTAAAAGGCATAGACAGAGGTTAGAAATAAAGAGGTTAGATAGAGAGAGAGAGTTAGATATTTAGCTAGTGTTTATAAGCCTATGGAAAGATGATTAAACAAAGGCCATTAATTAGAACATCAAGCTGAAGAGAGATAGAGGGTCTCATTATGTATTAGTTGTTCATATTTATAAATACATAGTTTTAATCCCAACCTGTATCGGTGTGTATTTCGATGTATTAACTAATAAATTGAGTATTGTTAGAAAATTGCATAATATATATATATATATAATATATATATAAATATATATATATATATATATATATATATATAATTCATTCCGGCGAGGTTCAGTGAACACAAAGAGGAGAGTGAGACAGAGGAGTGTAATGAATCTTTGAATCCATTTGAAGGATCAAAGTAGAGCTGTGAAGGGACAGTGATTGAATAAAGATGCAGAAATGAAGTTCAAGAGTAAATGGAGTAGTGGAAGAGAGAAAGTCCAAAACCTTTGAAGAAAACCAAGAACCACAACAACACTGGAAAACAACGTAAATATAAGTAAAAAGGAAGAGTGGAGAAGTAAAGTGTCAATGCACATCAACCATTAGATCTAGCAGATCAATGGCCGTGATTAGATCACAACGGTGAAACAATTTGGATTGCATCTCAATACATCAAAGGGAGGAAGCGATTGTGACATGAGATGTATGGCCAGACCCGAAACCTTATCAATTGTAACCTATAACCCATCAGGTCCGTAATAGGTCAAGTGCGGTGACATAACGATGTGCCGATAGTGATAAGCCCTGATTGGAGGCATTCACGATTGGAGATCGAAGGAGGGGTAGTGCAACGGAAGGTTTGATATGGAAGGGCAGAACCGATGATAAATATGAATGTGGGCGTATAATATTGAGATCCTCTTTTATGGTTTAGAGCAGAATTTTGGCGTATTTCCTTTGTATTCGGTAAAGTTATATGGCCGAGTCTTTTAATGCAAAAGTGTGACTTAAACATTTCAATAGTCTTATATTAGAGTCAAAAGGGGTGATAGGAGTCATGTGAGCATGGAGAAAGCGATATGCGATAGAGATAAAGGGAGTCTCGGTATCTGCGTCGAGGCCGTATAAAGGCAGAAAACGTATGTTTTATGGTGAATTCCTTTATAAATGATTTACAAGGGATTAGAGCATGGATAGAAGGGTTTTTCCGGTTAAGTCCATTTATAACCCAAAGTAAAAAGGGGATTTTGTATATATGTGCAGAATAAGGATTTTAAAAGGTTTATAAGGTGTGATCGAGTCCCGATAGAAAGAATTGGTTAATAAAGAGTAGCTATTGTAATGAATTCAGGCCACATGAATTCTAATTAAAGGGGGCTTAAAACATTGTTCATTTATAACGAACCTTTGACCGTAAGGTCATATAAATTCCTGGGAGAAAATGGATTATGCATAGGTCTATATGCATACTGTGGGTAAAGTAAGGGTAACCCTACATCATAAACCCATTTTCCCTTCAAAAAACCATTAATACCATACATTTTCATTTTGTTTTAGAAACATGGATGCAATATTTACCATTTCTCCACTTGATGTATATCAAAGAATTGCTCTATTTCAAATACACATGTTATAGGATCATTACCATTGAAATTTCTAAGATCAAGATTCTTAATGTAGTAGTTCATTGGTGCCAACTTAAAGCCGTAATAATCTAAAATTTAAGGTTCAACAGCCCCACTTGCTTGATAAAATTGTAGGGGGAAGGATGCCCCCTTCATCGGGGGGTTTGCATGAGGTGTAAGCCCACTACGTATAGTTTCATGGGCATCACTACAAGGAAGTACTTTTGGTTGTATTTTTTCATATAATTTTATTATTTTTTAGTACATTGTTTTTAGATTTAGTGGTTTTGTATTAAATGGAGTTTTTTTCCCATGGCTTTGTAGTTTTTGTTAAGGTATTACAATTTTATTCTAATCCATGGTAAATGGATTGGTAGTATGTGAATGTTGTGAGATATAGATACTATATTGTAATATTATAAACAAGAAGATGTATATTGAAAAATATTATTAGGTTTCCAAGATTAAATATTTTTGTTTATGTTTATGTTTTCCATTTCATATTTTCTGTTTTAATAAGAATCTATTTGCAATAGTTAATTGTATAGTGTTAAAACCTACACATATTTTATGGGTACAATTACCCTACCTCCACTGGTTAATAATGTAAATTTAGCTCTAATATGTGTGGCTTCTACAACTATAATTGAGTCAAAATATTTGTCCTTTCATTCTAGTTTAACTGTGGATAACATGCTTCTATACTTGATTTCTTTCAAACTCTTAGCTATGAATCAAGATCCGAGGGTAGTGGCCAACCCTTCTAAGATATATTCATTTGGAATGAGTTTTCCATTAAGCATAGTAGATATTTCTTATTAATAAATCCAAATCAAAACAATTAGATGTTGAACATAATATCCATCAAAATATTGAATATTATTATTTCACTTCCTTCATTTTGTCAATGAATGCACTTTTCTCACCATTTCTTTTACGTTGAATTTCCCTTTAGAGCAGGCTATCCTTGGGGTCATGACTATGACTAATATAATATGTGGATATATGAATTATTTATCATTATTTTTTTCCTAGATAGAGGATTTCTAACAACCTAACATATGATGTGTATGTGAAGGGAAAGTTAGGGAACCTTTCTAACAAACTAGCGCTTGAACTCATTTTAAAAATCAACCCATTTTAGAATACATTTTATTGGAGGATATTTCTCCTTCAAAAGTTTTAAGCTTTACAATACAACTTTTAAATAATTTTGGAAGGACCTTTAGATAATTTAGTGAAATGTTAAGTATTGACTTAATGCTGTTTAGGATTCCTTTTCTAGGACTTACCACAAAATTTTCCACTCCAGCCAAAGCTAATTAAAATTTTATGATATATATTTTTTATTTTTTTAAGGAGAATCATAAAAGAGTTGCATTAATATTTTTAGATTTGTCCTTGAGTTACTGCTAACAATGACTTGATCATACTTGATGAATAGAATTAGAATATGTTAGTAACATGGAAATTGAAACCTATGTGGAATATCCCTGAGATTTGTATGCATTGGATTATTATATTGTATTTTATCCATGTGAATGCTTTTAGAGTGGAAAACCTAGAGGAATCAACATATGAGACTATTTTTATCGATGAGACCTAGTTTGGCGAATCAAGGTCTCAAACATTCCAAGTGAATTTTGAGGAATAAATTAAATTATGGGGGGATGAATATTTTATTTTTTATAATATCACCTTTATTTCATAACATATAGGTAGATATGTTTCCAATGATGCTAGAATCACCTCAATCAGATTCCATATGCAAAAGTTACACCACTCACAAGTTGAGCTTCCTATTTTCATCATCATAATTCGAGACGATACCATGTCAGCGCCAATTATTAATGGAAAATGGTTTATCCATGTGATTACAATGATGAATACTATAGAAGATTATTTATTTTAACTTTGGTGAGAAGTTGAGGTAGTCAAACTAAACCATCACTAGGCTATTCAGATGTGTTATAACTGTGCGAGTAGGAGGAAAAGGGCTTCCATTATTTTAGAGTCCATTTTTTCCATATATGAGGTAAATATTTGAGAGGGATAGGAGACTTATCAAACATATAGGAATTGTGCATTCTACTATCCCATGATCCATAGTCCATACTACTTTATACTCGTAGTCATTTTCTATGAAGAGAAAGTGAGAAATCAACCCCACCTTCAAGTTGGGTTTTCCTCGGAAAGGGTTTTATAGGTGATATATTGTGTCAATCATGGTTTATGATATTTGATTTCATTGTTCTCTATTTTCTACATAATTTTAATTTGCATGCTTACACAATTAACTATAATATTCATATCCATCAAAGTAAATAAAAATAAGCCCTAATAGTGTATATTTCAAATTCTTAAATATAGATTTATCAACTCTGTTGTGATGAACTCTCCATGAAAATATCGACAGAAGTTTTTGGATCAAACATGGTGTATTTCATGTTATCAAAGAGATCCCATGAATTCATTGATTATTATAGGTATCCTAGATTAGAGCCATAGAAGGGAATCTACCTAAAGAGGTATTATATATAAGTAGTAATATTACTCACTTATTTGCACCATATTATATTTTTAAGGTTTTTGTTTTCAATATTTTAGAGAGAACAATCTGTGATTGAAGGTTTATATTGGGTTTATTAAGTTCTATACTAGTGTTGTTGGTCATGTATATACGAGTTTGGATATATTTTCTTCATTATTTTCTATGGCGATCTTCATGGATCCATGATTTATGTGTTTTGATCTCACTTACGGAAATATGTTTTTCCTTATATTATGATATTTTTTTATTAACCTTTATACCTTATGTTTCAACCCACCACCTTTTGAGTTCTGAAATTAGTCCTCTTCATCATTTCATAAATAACATGTATTGTAAAACCCACCTTTCATGGGCTACCTTAGTTAGCATCCATACCTTCCGGTTAGTATTCTTCATTGTTGCATATCATAAAATGTATGATAAATCCTACCATTCATGGGTCACCTTACTTATAATTGCTACTTTTCCTTTTAGCACCCATGTTACATTTATTCATGGGATTAGGAGATCTTATTTATCCATACTGTGACTTAAAAGTTGAAATATAATATTTCTCTCTTTTCTTTTTATAGCCATATCCTAAAAGAGTTCTCATTATGCTTTTTACTTATGGTTTCTTTTTCTCATTTCCACTTACATCATAGTGCATGTTATTACACTTTTATTTTCTTTGTCTTGCTTTTACAATCACTATTGACCTTTCTCGAATTGCATCCATTTTCCATTTTTTTGTGATCATTTAACCTTGGAGAAAAAAACTATGAATAGTAATCACTTTCGAGGAACATTTTTCATAGGTTTGTTCCATGCACTTAGAATTTAGTTTCATTCCATTGAACAACTTGTTTTCTCCATTATAACATACTTTTATCTCTCCTTTTTCTCTCATAGAAACATGGAAAGGACAAAAAAAATGAAAACATAACCAATAGATTAAGGGGGGGAAGAATTTTAATATTTATTTGATTTGGTTTGAGTAATAATCATCAATTATTTGCTCCCTCAAGTGCAGAACGTGTTTATGTCATTGTATTACATCTAGGATTTGTATTACATCATTGTGAACATGTTAAGTGTTCTACCATAGTTAAGAGTTACTTATTCCTCTAATTAACTTTTCTTCTATCTACTATGAAGAGTTCTTTAGTGCCTATTATCAAATTTCGTACATTAGGGAATTTTTGACGTAAAATATGGGCCTTAAAAAGTATGTAATAACAAAATTAACTTTAAGGAAACTAATAGGATTCAATATTATATACGTTCCTACGGGATAATATTTTGGAAGGAAAAGATGAAATTACCTTTTTTATGATTATATTTTCCTCTTATATTCTTGTGGGTTTAATAAAATGTCAAGTGTAGACATACATTGGATGTAAAATTAAACTCCGTAACCAATGACTACTCACTCTGCTTACTATTGAGTAGAGCCACATTGAAAAAATTGAAAATACGTGAAGAAAGTGTGTTGAAAATGTTTTTTTCATGTATTTTCATTTTTTTAATATGGGTCTACTAAAACCTATGAAGAGTGTGAATTAATTGGATGCAAAATTTAGTTCCACATCCAAATAGTATTTACACTCAGACATTTGAGTAAACCTACAAGTATATAAGCTGAAAATACAATATAAAAAATATGTATCCTTTCTCTTTCTTTAAAAATTCATAACTCTTATTTTACTATTTTAACTATAAATTTACACTTTCCCTTAAGAAAACCATTTTAGACCTCAAAATTCCCCTAATATTTAGATTTTTTTTAGAGTTGCACTATGATTATGAGCTATTTAATCCTCTAACTAGTTATTATTCTAGTGATTATGGAGAGTTATTCATTTTTCACTGCATTGTTGAAATATGGTACAGGTCCTTCTGAGTCAAGGTTTCAAATGTCATTATTTTTTCATGTGTATTTTTAAGGGAAGTTGATCTCAAGTTGATAATTCTACAAAAATATTGACCTTTCAATTTGAGCATACATGTCTTAATTTGTACTTGGTGATTGACTTCTTCACCAAATATCTCGGATATTGTTTTGTGTTGATTAATAATATATGATACATTAAGGATCTCATTTCAATGCATGTATTTCTATCCACACTAGGTAATTATCTAGGAGCATGATATACAAATTAGATATTACCTTCATACATTAACACATTAGTGAAAATATTCCTAGTAATTGTTAGTGAGCTTACATCAATGAACTCCAGTTAATTTGTTCAATGAGTCTTAAATATCATACCCTTTATTTCAATTAAAACATTATATCATATCCTTTATTTCATAGATCATACTATGTTCCTAAGGGTCAATTTTCACTATTAGTGGGTTCCATTACATTTTTTTTAATCACTCACTCATAATTAGAATTATTTTCACATGTTTAACATTATGTCATTAATCCTCATGATGTATATTCATGTGATTGTCGAGTTTGGATTGATGACCTTGAGCTAGGGGAACTTTCTACCAATGCTACTTTCTCAGCTATGTAAATATTGTATCACAATTAAATAAATATTTTTGCATATCGTATTTCACTCTCGTTCATTCTAAGACTCTTCTTAATACATAGATCCACATTCTATTTGTTAGTGGTGATAACATTTTATTTGACATGAATCAATAATGTATAATGTATTTTGTCATGGCATGGAATTTGACTTCATAGATTCATAGTGTATTGTTGGTTACCATGTTTACTCATATATTGAGGCATGCATTTTTCTATTCCAAGGAGGATCTCTATTTAATTCATTTATTTTTTATTGTAGGTTCTTCATAGTTCCTTGATTTACAAATTTACTCAATATTCCACTTATCACTATCTATTTGTGAATGCATTTCAATGATGAGTTCCTCTTTAAACCTCATACATTAGGGGGTATCTATTACAATTATATTTAGAAATATGTGCTACACAAACATGTGATCAGACATTATGAATATAAAATGTGTTTCAATGAATATACACTTTCTCATTCATAGCAAAACAACATCTAAATGTGATTTCCTCATAGAATAATTGTGGCTAGTCATGTGATTCCTATAAAAAACCTACTTTCACCCCCTAGACCCTTAATAAATTGAAATTTAAGTAGAGATCAACAAGAAATGGGTTGGAAAATGATCATAATTGTGCATGGAACCCATCCCTCACTTCTATTCATTCAAATGACATGCCAAAAATGCCTATTGTTAGTTACTGAAAGAGTTTATAAGAAGAAACCTAAGCTAAAGGAAGAGGCTAGAGATTGAGGAGTCTATCTTAATGCATCCATGTGTTATTATAGTGAGAGTCCATCTATAGGTTCTTGTAATTTTTAAGTGTTGGGAATCAACAATAGTGTGATCATGGCCTAGGCTAGATATATGTTTCTTATCTTACTATCATACTATTCCAAATTATGGATGTTCTACGGAGATGAGTTATGGATAAGGAGAATTATTCGAAGGCATGGAGCTAGGAATACAAAAACAGATCTCAACATAAATCATCTTTGTTGTAATTCTGATTTTCAAAAAGATAAATGTACATTCTTCCCCTCTAAAATATATATGTCAAGGTATTTTTCTTGTATACTAGATGAGATTTTGTTCTTCTAAGAAAGCTTGAGTTACTAGATTAAGACTTTGTTCATACTAGACTTAACTTATTATGTTATGAAAGAACGTGAAAGTTTTTCTTGCTTGATTTTATGTAGGCTATTCAATGAAAGAACATCATATGGAGATAGATGTAGTTGGAACGAGTAGATATGTTGGATGGGACTAAGGTGTATTCCTTTAGTCTCATATTTACATATGAAATTGGATGATTAGTCTTAGGAAAAAGAGTTATGTTCTCTATTGCTGGTTTGTCTCAATGTATCAACACTATCCAATCAGGAAAATGTTTCATCCGTAATTTCCCTTCAACAATTGGTGGAACTTTTTTTAATTTTTTGATTAAAATTATAAAATATTACACCTATGATCTATAAACTTGCAAAAAAAGTCATAAATTTATCCTTGACCAATTAGCCTCCACATACCTCCACATCTCTTACATTAGTTTCCTAACATGGGGACGGATTTGTAGTGACTCAATCCCATTAGACAACATTTATATTTTGAACTTGTTAAGTTTGTTGCCCATAGGAAAGGTGGAATATTTATAGTAAGGGATATAACTATTCCATAGGGAGATCTATAAATCACTAATATTTAGGTAAGAACTTATTTATTTCTTGGAATGATTTTATAAGAGTGGAGTTCAAATGTTCCAATTTTTTAAGGTATACATATATTGGTTGTGTGTGTGTTAGATTCCTTGAATTGTTCTTGGATTTCTTTTGTTGATGTTATCGTCCTTTGTTTGTTGATGTCTTTATTTTTACATTTGAAATTTGGTTTAGTGAAAAGTGGTCATTGAGGATCTGAATTCTCTATTGATTTTATTTAGAGTACATTGCTTTTTTTTGTCCTAAGAACATTGAATCATGGTGATTAGGTTTTTTCTAGAGATATATGTGTAAATATACTTTCTACAATATCTAATGAAGTGTTGAAGAAAAATGTGACATGTGTTCTTCTATGTTGGTTGTGGAATAAACACCCTCCAAGTTGGATTTTCTTTAGTAATTTTTAATTTGAATTCTAAA
The DNA here is from genome assembly GCA_000404065.3 of Pinus taeda. Classification (NCBI taxonomy): domain Eukaryota; kingdom Viridiplantae; phylum Streptophyta; class Pinopsida; order Pinales; family Pinaceae; genus Pinus; species Pinus taeda. The sequence continues at coordinate 27,044 of APFE030157504.1, forward strand.
ATGCATTAACAAAGGCATTAGGAATAATCCATTGTAACATAAGTTTATTGTTCTATTTAACTTATAATTCCATGAGAATAAACATGACCATGCTTCAGAACATGTAATAAAAATGAACCTTTTGATTCTGCAAAGGCAGAAGTTAAATGTTTTACAACTTTTTAATTGAGAAAAGTATTAACAAAATTTAACAAGGATGACTGCTCTAGAACCTCCAATAAGAAGATGTCAATTGAATAAATTTAGATAGATTATAAAAAAAACTCAATTTAAACATCATTATAAAGAGGAAGTCACAACCCATTAAAAGAAAGAGGTCATGAATATTAAACATAAAACTTCCTTTTCACTAAATATTCATAAAAAAAAAGATAAGAAGTCATCATCTTATTTTATTGTAGGATATATAAGATATATATAATTATATTATTATATAACGTAGATATATATATATATATTTGTAATTTATATCTCTAGAAATTTATACTCCAAATTTGATACTCAAGCACAACCACAGATATATCTAAAAATCAGCTTTGATACATGCCCATCCGAAGGTCTATTGCGGACATAACTTCAAAGTGTTCAACATTAGGATTTAGGGAGACTCATTGATTTATCCTAACACTTATGTAATAGAAGATCGCATTGGAATAAGCATACGGGGAACCTATTGATGGTAATAAGGAGCATCCTTGAGGACATTCCATAAAGTGAGTGCATTTATATCCTTAGAAGTCAAAATGAAGAAGGTGATAAATGTGTGAATTAAATCTACCAAGTTTTGCCATGACATTTAGAAATAAATAACTACTTGTGGTGTTGGCCTCTACCAAAACCCAAAAGGCCAAGTTTATCTCTAAAGAAGGAAGTTTGATTTAACGTACTTAAGAATTATTAAATAGAACATCATATGGTTGGGGTTTGGATCAATTTTAAAAATTGGGAAGGGGGCCCATTGGATTTCACTAGCCCCAATTAAATTTGGTGCTTGGATAAGACATAAATGACTTAAGAATTATTAAATAGAACATCATATGGTTGGCGTTTGGATCAATTTTAAAATTTGGGAAGGGGGCCCATTGGATTTCACTACCCCCAATTAAATTTGGTGCTTGGATAAGACATAAATGACACCAATCCCTCTTCACAGCTAGAACACATTCCATATATGCCATCCTACCTCTATATTTAGAGATGAATGCACTAAGAGGAGAGGAACTTATGAATAATTATGCTACATTGAAACTAGACTCATTTGATATCTTAGAGACAAATTGTGAATTAAAGAAGATGAAGAATAATAAGGGACTTTAGCTAAGAAAAATTGGGGGATGTGTTTTGGCAGGTCCTATGGAATAGAAACCTATGTGGTGTGTCATATTCCCATGAGACATTCAACTTCTAGGTTGGTTGATATGCTTGTCTATTGTTTTGAATAACTAGCATGCACGTTTGGCATATTTTTTAGCTACATGTTTATGGACATGGTGGGTGGGAGTCACGACATGGGATTGTGTCCTTCCAGGGTTTAAGCTATGTATCTTTACATACTAGCATGGAATAGACTCATGAAGGGTCACCTTGGTTTGGAGTCTATTGCAACAATGATTATTTGATATCTATACAATTTTTCACATTGATTCCATTGACTAGGGAATTTAAGGAAGCATAGTGTGGCTTTTGGTCAGACATATTTGAATCCCTTTGGGTCATACATTAGTTTATGGGCCTTCCTTGTGCCAAGGATTGGTAGTGAGGATCAAGTTTTAGTGGAGAAACTAAACTATTGAGAGATTGAAAATTTTCCTTTATTTGGAGAAATTGGAGGTTGGGGAAGGATGAGTTTGTTGACCATGAGCTGGACTATTTTGAGTATTGGATATCACGAAAAATTAAGATGTGGGGAGGTACAAATAGAGATATAGGTGACATTAGTCGGAAAAGAGAATCCAACTGTAGATGTAAGGAATGAGGTTACTGAATTCGTGCAGAAAATGGATTCCCTCCAATTGGATATGATGGTGACTGGTATGAGACAATAGGAGTGGATGAAGAATAGTGTAAATGTGTTGGAGGAGATCCAAATTTTTAAAGATATGCCAACCACAAAAATGCATGAGTTAGAGGGGCTTTGCAATCAGATTGCAACCTTACATGAACAAGACCTACTTTTGTTTACCACCATAAACAAATCCCACACTAGAAGTTGGATGGAAGTAAACAAGTGTCTAGACCTCAATAGGCCACTCGATTTCAAATGATATATGTATGGCTGCGATTTTTTTCTTTTATTAGGAAGTTGCTGTTGGATGTATCCATATAGTAATGTAATGAATATTGTGAAAATGTGTAGTCCCTCAAAAGTTTTGGCTATCCATAGTAAGTATAGGACTAAGAGAAAGGATAAGAAACAGGAAATATATTTCTTAAGTATATGTTGTGACCAGGTACAAATTTATGGCAATACAAATGCTAAAAAAGAAGAGAAGAAAAAGAAAAAGAAAAAGATATAATTGAAGAAAATTATAAATGACCCATTTAAAACAACACAACCTTGATAATAAAGTAGAATATGTTGGTTTAGCAATTTAATTTTACTTGGGTTGTATACATTCATCCATTATCTAAACACAACATGGATTCATCAAGTTCTATCCTAAATTTATCTTTAACTCTTTGTAATCAAATTAAAGAGGTACACATCAACTCTTGACCAATGGCTGCAATCTACAAATTCATCTGGGTATTTTTGTTGCTCTTTGTTGAATTTAGTGCTCTACAATGAGAGTGACCTCGTGACACAAAATTGACACTCCGGTGATGTCAAAGTAATGTAAACATAATATTTCTCTCAACTGACAATTATCTTGACTATTCAATGGTACCTTCCAAAGGACATCATGCATCAATCCAATTGGGTATTTGGGTGTATAACTAGAATATGGATCAAGTGCAACATACATAAAACTGAATAAAACTTCAATATTAAATCCATAGACTTTTGTATAAGCAGTTAGGTGTCATGTAGAGTGCTATATATGTCACAGGAAAAAGTGTTTAATTGTCTATCTTTGGTTTCTTTTATTAGATCATTAGTGTACAATGATAAAAATGGTTTATCCAAATTTCTGACACCCTTATTCATTTTTTTGTTAAAATTACAGACTATTCTATGTGTCTCAGGAACTTATGAAATTGTATGGTCTGTCTCGAGAAAAAGAATATCTTATCTACTTTGGTTTATTTTATTGGATCAACCATGTAAAATGAGAAAAATGGTTTATTCATAATTTCCTTTCAATAATTGGTGACACCCTTTCACATTTTTGTATTAACATTATAAAATATTCCAACCATTATTTATAAAGATCCAAATAAAAACCTTAAATTGATTTGTGAGCAATTAATTTCCACATACATCCACATCCTTTATATAAATTACTGAACCTCAAGAGGGGATTTGCAAAGACTCAATCCATTAGTAAACACTACTCTTTTGACCCTGTTAAATTCTTACCTATACTAAAGAACTTGTTGCCTTAGAGAGGGCCTTCTTCGTCTCTTGGAATGTTTTTATAAGAGTAGATTTAAATAATCCAATCTTGTTGCCTTAGAGAGAGATATTCATCACCAATAATTAGAAAAATATTTCTTCGTTTCTTGGAATGTTTTTATAAGAGTAGATTTAAATAATCCAATCTTTTAAGGTATACAGAGAATAATTGTTTTAGTGCTAGATTCTCTGAATTGTGCCTGCCTTTTGTTTGTTGACATTTTTATTTGTAGACTAGATTCAAGGAAAAGTGACCATTTTCTAATACTGGATAATGTTCCTATCAGCTTCCCTACAACCCTTTTATAATATAATATTTTCCTTGGGTTACCATATGTCGTTATGATTGAACCCCATGACCGTGATAACAAACCGTTTTATAATATAATATTTTCCATAGGTTACCATATGTCGTTATGATTGAACACCATGACCGTGATAATAAAGTGGAACATGTTGCTTGAGTAGTTTACTTTTAAATAGAGTGGATACATCCGTCCATTATTTAGACACGCGATGGATTCATGCAGTTTTACCCTAAACTGTATATGAGCAAAATGTATTCATCTTCAATTCTCTGTGATCAAAGCAAGGAGGCACACAGCTACTCCTGACCAATGGCTGCAATCTGCAAATAGATATCGGTACTTTCGCTCTTCTCTGTTGAAGTCAGTGCTCTAATGTAATTGAAAACTTAGAACTTGCTCTCATTTGATAATTATCTTCACTATGTATTGGCACCTGACAAGGAACAGGAGGTCTGTATATTGCACTCGCGCCATTTGGTTCAGTCCTCTGACTAAAACTGCAATATTAATTCCATGGTCTTTTGTATGGCAGTTACCTGCCATGTAGAGTGATAGATATACACTTGAAGATGCATTGAATGACATTAAAACTGCGATATTAAATCCATAGTCTTTTGTATGGTAGTTACCTGCGATGTAGAGTGATAGATATAGATTTCAAGATGCATTGAATCACATTATATAATGTATTCCAGACACACAAGAATATTCTTAATTTTCTAACCAGTATGAAGGAGGAGTTGCAGCTGCTATAAAATCGTCAAAACATCCATGATAGTATTTATACTACCGATGTTAAACTTACCAATGATCATTTGGAAGCAGCTCTGCAAATTTATATACACATACTGGTGGAAGCCTGAAACTATCAGGAAGATTATGGAAAGGCGAGGCATTAGAGGCCCTACTCCTAGTTTTATCACTGGAAATCTCGCTGACATGACTATATTAGGAGATCTGCCAAGGCTGCTTATGAAGACATGGACATTGGACCCTAACAGTCCACCGAGTATAATGTTCACTCCGGTGGACATCCATTCATTCACTGAGAGCAAGAAACATCGCTATCTCTTCACAACCGGAGTGGGGAGATCTTCAAGTGTTTCCATGGCTAACACTGAACCCAAGAAAAAACAAAAAGCCAAGACATCTTAAGTGAGATCTAATAAGTACCATATAGTTTTTACAAATTTTAATCAAAATATTAACTCAGATCTTGGAAGCACCCACGTAAATTTTACAATTTTAAATCAAAACACTAATTTGGATTTTAACATCAGGAGTTGGTAATGCTATCTATCATTGCCGACTGTGAGTACTATAAGCACCCACGTAAATTTTACAATTTTAAATCAAAACACCAATTTGGATTTTACCATCAGGAGTTGGCAATGCTATCGATCATTGCAGACTGTGAGTACTATAAGCACCCATGTAAATTTTACAGTTTTAAATCAAAACACCAATTTCGATTTTACCATCAGGAGTTGGTAATGCTATCAATCATTGCAGACTGTGAGTACTTCGCGGTGTGTTCGCTGCTGCCAGAAACAGCCAAAATATCAAATTTTAGAAATCCATTTTAGCTATGGAAAGCTGACTTCAGTTTATTTTTAAAATTCAAAAAGGCAAACAATAAAATGTGTAAAATAGAGCCATCGACAACATGGGTAAAAGATAAATGAATTTTACTTAAAATGAAACTAAGATCATTTTATCATGTTAAACTAATCAATATTAAGGGCAATTAATCTATAGTGATATTCCATGAAATCTGTCCTCTAGTCACCTTCACGCTATCTCCTTCATTCGGCAATAAAGAAACTGAGAGAAAATTTGAGTTTCCGGAAGCAGAACTAAGATTAAAACAGTCTGTCCACAGTGTCGTGACTGATAGGATCCATGTCTTTAGCAGCATCACTTAGTTTAATCATGTAGGCAAGATTTCCAGCGATAAAACGAGGAGGCGGACCTCTAATACTTTGCCTTCACATAATCTTACTCACAGCTGGAGGCTTCTAGCAGTATGTGTAAATAAAATGCAGAGCTGCCTCCAAATGATCATCGCTAAACCTAACGTTGGGAGCATAAATAATATCAGGAATGCCTTGACATTTTTTTCTCACAGCAGCACCTCCTCTTTCTTTCAATGGAGATATATGAAGTGTGCATCTGTCTGGGAAGAGGAATTGCAATTTATTGGTACAGAAATGTGATGGTTAGCCAACCAATGGGCCACCCACTCATGGTGGCGTAGAATCAGTGCCTCATAAAGAAACCAGGAATATAATCTTGTTTTGACTATTTGAGATATTATATAGCTTTCTTTTTTCGTAGATAGCTAGCAGTGATCAAATTTGAAGGGCTGGTCTTAATTTTATTTGGAAGGGTATATATTTATCTAACTCTTCGAAGATGAAAACTTATAAAAAAAATTGTACTTCTATTAACAAGTGTACATTAAATAATTTTTTTTATAGAAAAGAATGCCAAAATGAAATGGTGTCCTTCTAAATATTTAAAATTTAAAAAGTGGCTACATTAAAACACTATAAAATCTCAATAGGATTTAGTATATAGGCAAACATTTTTCTCAAATTTTGTTTAAAAAATTAAACATATGTTTCTTCTATTCATTAGATAATCTTCAAAAGTATTTGAATTTACATCACGGAAAATATAAATTTATTTGCAGAATGGAAAAAAAATAGTTTTCATTGTTTTTAATTTATAATATATCTTTTGCTCCTTGAAACAATTTAAAAAAAAACCAAAAAAACAAATATATACTCTCAACAACCAAGGGAATTGAACTTTTCTCTTAACATTGCTCAATCAAAGAACACTATCAATAGACTTTTATCTCTATTAAAAACTTCAATTTCTATAGATTCAAAAATTTAAGTAATTAAAAGGAAAGTTTTCCATATCTAATAAGGAAATATTGTAATATGTAATACACATGTGCAGTGTTGTTGTTGTATGGCTTGGTTGATCATTTTTGTTGGTGTTTAAGAACGGTTTTCAAATTTGGTCCTTACAATGAATTCAAGTTTGGTTGATATCTTTTTCTAATAATGTGGTTTCTTTTCGTTGACATCTTTTTCTAATAATATTATTTCTTTTCATTAACAATGTCTTTTAATTTTTCTATGATTTCAATTTTTCTATGATTTCAAAATCTCCTTAAAAACCCCTTCATAGCAGTAGCTACATGGACACCCACACACACAACTTATTTCCTAGATACCGAATGGAGAAAATGAAGCGGGAGAGACAATAATAGTTGTATGAATAGCTATTAGCATTCTATATCTTTTGGGAAGACCGACTGGAAAAAGAAAATTAAGTTGTAGCACCATAGGCAGACCAATCTTCGGTTGTGTGGTTATTAATAGAGCTTTGGAGTTTCATTTTAACCTTCTCCTCGGTTCAAAACTCTACATAATTCTATGGGAAGCACACTTATTATTTCTCAATTTTTTTTAAAGCATTAATTTCTATGTTTTCAAAAACTAGAGAGTTAATAAAGAAAAAGGCTTTTTAAGATAAGAGAAGAAATACAAGGTTTTAAATAAAGTTTGATTTTACAAATGTTAGGCTTAATAGTAAGTGGGCTTAATAGTAAGCCTGATTACAGTAAGTTCAAATGGAAGCAATGCTAGGTTTTTGTAAGCATTATGGTTGTCAGTCATGGAATCATCTAAAATAGAAAAGGGATGGTAGTAGTTATTTACCACCATCTAATGGGGTAATTTCATAATTGAACAGTCTTGTATGAATGGTTGTCAAAATTAAACAATCATCTAAAATAGAAAAGAGATGGTAGTAGTTATTTACCACCATCTAATTACTATGATAACATATTCATTTATTACTATAAAATAAGAATTCAAATTAGTAAAGATATTACGATGTCTATATACCAATATTCGCTAAAAAGAAACCCTAAATAAAGAACCCTATCAGTCTCATTATGCTATCTCAAGATTTCCATGTCAAACAAAGTTTCAAAGTAATGATGTTTTCATGGAAAATGTAAGCAACCATATCAACATTATTATACTATCTCAAGATATCTATCTGGAACATCAAAGTAATGTCATGAATATGTCTGCATAAAGGTAGGATGGAATATGTTTTCATAGTCATAGGATGATCAATAATCGAATATATTTGGCATCCTTGAAGATGTAGTATATGGTTATAGTTATTTACAAGATGACAAATAAAAGTTTGTGAATCACTAAGTGTAGGTATCACTATCTAATGGGGTAATCTCATAATTCAATGATCTTGTGTTAATGGTGGGTTGACAAGAAAGAATAAAATTTTACAAATTAAGGAAAATGAAGATACCATAGAAAATGAAGTATGTGGTTATGATGTAAAAATGCCAATACTATCACTTTAATCTATTTTTAAGTGTTGGACAAGTATGCAAAATATCATTTTAAATGTTGAATTGCATGTCTATTGAAGGCCATTGATTGGGACTTTGAAATCACTTGCCTTTATCGACACTTCAGAAGCTTCATAACTCCCCTTGCAATCCCCTGGAAAAATGAATATATGAAAAAATATGAAGTGAAATACTTCAACAGATTGATTTTTCAGAGTTGATCAGAGCAAGATGTAATTACAAGCAGAAGAAAATAGAAAGAGACACAAATCCTCATCAAACCTTTGAGTTGAATGGAAATATTAAGAGATTCTACTTGATACGGAGTGTAACCTTGACGGTTCTCATTCCATAGCTATTTCATCATTTCCTCCTCAGGAAGGGCAAAAAGTTGTCGACTTTGCTCAAAGACTTAGTCCAAAAAATCTTCATCGATGACATGGTGGATGATATAAAAAAAATCCAGAGTCTACACATGACTATATAAAGATCAATAAACCATTCCAAACATAATAATTTTAATTGGTTCTGCCTAATTGAATGAAAGGCCAGGGAAATGAATGTTGAAAATTAAAATTGAGAGTTAAAAATACCTTGCGAACTTGTGTTGCACTTGTTGTAAGATTGGGATAGTAAGATTGGGATTGGAAAAATCAATGCAGGCAAGATTCATAGCCTTAGAATAATCTACCTTAGTTATAATTAATTCTGTCTTTTGTCATTTGTTTCTTCTAAACCTCTGATACCTTCAAAATATGCCCAGTTCACGGATACCAATACACAGCTACTTCTCCTCTGCTATCAATGAATGTGAAAAGAAACCCCTATTATCAACGAATGTGAGCATAAACATCATATCATGACTTCTAACCCTATCAGTGCTGCCATTATGACTAATGGCCTGGGAGTGGATGAACGACCTCCACTACGTCCCGTTCCACTTTCTTGAGTGTTGCCAGAACCTCCTGCACTTTCTTGAGTGTTGCGAGAACCTCCTGCAGACTTTAGAGTGTTACATCAATCAGACAACTGGATTTTTTTTAAATGTCCTACAAACAGTTAGCCCTTCATACGACATTTTATAATATTATTTAAAAATTTTAAAAAACATGTAAAAATCAAAATTTCTATTTCTTTTGACTAGTTAATTTCACTGAGCACTTCTCTGACGTGCTAGAGAGCTTCAGAAAGGCTGTGATGTGTTCAAATTTGAACACTTTGATGACCAACATTCTCGCTAATAGCGAGAATGTTGGTCATCAACCATCTCCATTCGTAGAAATTTCAAAATTGTAGGACATATTACTATAATTTTCGTTTACTGCGGTTACTATGCGGTTACTATTCATTTTCAACGTAATTATATCAAGCTCACCGTGTCATATGTTATTATTCATTTTCAACTATATATGGCTTCAACTTATTCTTTCCAACCACTTGCTATAAACCCTAACAATATTTTTTTAAAGTTTTTTATTATTTAAAATATCCAAAATTATTTAATTTAAAAACTTCATAATATTTAAAAAGTAACTTAATAAAGATATATATTTATGTAACTTAATAAAGATATATATTTATGTTTAGGCTAAGGTTAAATATAAAAATTGAATAAATTAATTTAATTCAAATTTACACTTTATATAAATGGTTTAGTTTTCAAAAGATTTTAATAGGAGTTGTTTTTTAGTGTGACTTTTTGGACTTTTAGGTGTTGGAATTTTGATTTGTGTTATTTAAACCGGTTTTTTAATTGTATATATAAATTCAATACTTTGAAAATCTTTTATATTAGTTTAATTGTGCATGGTACCCATCAAACTTATGATTTTAATACATTACTGCTAAATTTTAAAAAAATTCCAAAAAAACCTAACAAAAAACTTCAAAAAATTTCATTAAAAACAACTCAATTTTAATATACTATAATATTAGTATATATTTTATTATAACTTTAAGTATTTTTTTAGTTGTATCCATTTTAGATTTTTCTCTGAAGCACTTTACTTATAAGAAAATATTGGCCAATTATCCTCCATACACTCAAGTTATTCTGGTCAATTAATTAATTATTAATTTTATTATATAATTAAATATATATATATATAACCATAGTAGTATTAGTCTTAATTTTAGTGTACGTTAATATTAAATTTTATTTTAAATTATTGATATTACTAGGATAATGTTACCAACTGTCATTCCATGCCAATATTCTAATCGCCACTCATTGCCAAAGTACTGAGAATCATTGTACGCCAGAAATGAGGTTCGGTAGGATTAATTCACACCGTCAAATGGAAAGATCAAATATCGCGGTCGTATTACATTGAAGACTGTGAAAGGCAAGAATATTGTTGTCTGTACTCATTTCATCTGGGAAGCTGCACTTAGTTTTGGACTTACAAGACAAGGTAGGCTGTCATATATGTAGTATTCTTCATATTAGAGGTTGAGAGTCTCATTTGGAAATTTTGTTCTTAAAACAGTGATATTAATGGTTTCCCACCAGTAAATAGTAAAAACCTAATGCGACATAAACATCATGCTCTTATGGGATAACATGAAAATTTATCTACAAATTTTCAAAATATTAATAATAAAAATGTATATATATATTTGTATTTGCTTATAAACATGTGTATATGTGTATTGGTACTTTTATTTAAAAAATATAAATCATAATATGTGAATATTGTCAAATCACACTTTTAAAAAGTAATATATTACATGTTTTAATTTTTTTTAATAGATTTATTGGTTTTCAATTTTACAATAATTAATATAGGTACTTACTACCACTTTTTTCAAATGATAGTAATTTTTATTAATTATAGGAGGTTGCGATTATAGGTAGCTAATATAGGGATTTTTTCAAATGACAGTAATTTTTATTAATTATAGGAGGTTGCTATTATAGGTAGCTAACATAGGGATTCAATACACCGATTCTCCAAATTATAGTCACCTTTACCAATACACTTTGACTACCATTCTCATATTTTAAACGATGGTAACCTTCCTAGAGGTTTCAAGTGTTGGGTTACTTTTCTTGTATGTAATTTCTCAAAACACACTCTCAAGGCATATTTAATCGACCAATAAATCAAAGAAAATGATACTCACCTTTTATGCATATAAGCTAGCTAATAAACCATTCAATATATGAATTCAAACCCTTATGTATGTAGGTTTTAACCCCGTACAGAAATTACCTGCATACGAATTCTAAATCACAGGGAAAATAAAAATGCGAGAGCATAACACATAAAACACATATACACAGATATTTCCCACTGGATCTCAAAACCGAGACTACCACCTTGATTTTTCATTATATTCCTTTCAATGTTACAATACATATTTATATATCCTGAAGCATCCAATACCATGGACCGAAAACCATCACGTCCAAAACCATGGACCGAAAAACCATAGGTAGGTTCGCCCAACCTAATATAGGGTCCAAAAAAAAATTTCTCGGGGCGCTGCCCCGAACCCCGTAGAGGGGGGCTACTCGCACCCCTCAAACTCCCCGGACAGGGGGGCTGCTGCCCCCGCTGCACAATCAGCGCAACGAAGGGGGGGCGGAGCCCCCCCTCTAACCCCCCGATTCACGACTTAGGTTAGTCGTGGAAAGAATATAACACAACCCAACAATCTCCCACTTGTTGTTTTCTTTCCACAAGGGGCCACAGGGGAGCTTAGTCATTTTTCCAGCCCTGAAATGCCCATTGTTTCTCTACACCAAGAGAACTTCTCAGAGCTCACAGATTTTGTCAATGCATCTGCAGTATTCTTCAAAGTGTCCACCTCTACCAGCAACACCTTTTTGTCTTCTATCATATCCCTCACAAAGTGATACTGAACATCAATGTGCTTTGTCTTTGAATGATAAGCAGGGTTCTTTGCCAAGAAAATTGCACTTTGGCTGTCACAGTCTATCCTTATAGCTCCCTGTACTAACCCCATACTTGAACACAATCTCTGCAACCAAACTGCTTCCTTGCTTGCATGAGTGGCTGCCATGTATTCTGCCTCTGTAGTTGATAGTGCCACTACAGATTGTTTCTTACTCATCCAACTGACTGCACCTCCAAATAGGTTAAACACATACCCACTTGTAGATCTTCTCTGATCCAGATCTCCAGCCCAGTCTGCATCAACAAAGCCACGTATATCCAACACTCTGTCCAATCCTGGTCTTCCTTGGTAGCACAAACCATAATCACTAGTGCCACGCAAATACCTGAAAACCCGCTTCACTGCTGTCCAGTACTCCTTCCCTGTTTTGACATAAACCTGCTCAATACTCCCACTGCATGTGCAATGTCTGGTCTAGTACTGACCATGGCGTACATCAAGCAACTGCACTTGCATATGAACACGGGACATGTCCTCTTCCTCTTCTTGTGTCTTGGGACACTGTTCAGCAGATAACCTCACACCTACAGGAATAGGAACCTTCACCGGTTTACTATCCTGCATATTAAACCTCTGCAATATTGTCTCGACATACTTCCTCTGGTTTACCAGACTTCCTCTTTGCCCGATCTATTTTAATTTCCATGCCCAAAATATAGTTTGTATCACTGAGATCTTTCATGTCAAATTTGGAGGACAATTGGGTCTTCAAATCCTGGATAATTTCTTTGTCATTTCCAACCAGCAACATATCATCCACATACAAGACCAGATAAATAACACGGTCACCAATTAATTTTAAATACACACAGTGATCTGCTTTGCTTCTGGTGAAGCCAAGTCCTCGTTAAATGTATCAAATTTTT
>APFE030157509.1:0-10097 GCA_000404065.3 Pinus taeda
AGGGAACGAATCGACGGGGACTGATCCACAGAGGTGGGTACTTGTGGGGCTACGGCCATTGACTTGGCTGCTGCTCATGTCTCTGACATTCGTTATCCTAAGACCGATTGATTCGTGAAAGTCCATTCACTTGTGCATGCATACCTAATCCTTTTGATTGTGGTAATATTTTTTATATTATTAAATTTAAAATAAATATAACAAATGAAATGAAAGCTTATTAGATGAGCACAATCATAGTCATAATTTAAAGCTTATTAAATGAGCACAATCATAGTCATAAAGTAGTTGTAGTTGAAATATATTCTAGTGTCATTTCTATTTTTTAATGTCATGTGACTTTTTAATATTATTGAGAGAGTGGAAAGTGAGTTTTATGGAGATATTTCAATTATTTTTTAATGAGGTTGTATTATTTCAACCACTTTTTGATGAGGTTTTTTTTAATATTATTGAGATATATGAAAGGTGGAAAATGATTTTTATGGAGGTATTTCAATTACTTTTTTAATGAGGTTGTTGTTTTAATCACTTTTTAATGAGGTCTTTTTTAATTAACTTGTAGTAGTTGACACATCTATGTAAGGAGGATTAGTAGACCATGGATAATTATAGCTAAATATGTTTAAGTTATAGTTGATTTGGGTTTATTATGGCCAATATATAGTCGAATATGGATGACCATAGTTGTCCACATCTAATTGTAGTTGACCACAATAGATTATCATTTACTATGGTTCACCATAATTGCTCATGTTTAATCATGGTCAACCATGGTAACCATAGTTTACTAGAGTTGACCATGGTTGATTAAGGTTTACATAGTAAACCCAATAATCCTAATCAATTTAGGTAAACCTAGTAAGTCTATGTTAACCTAGTAAAACTAGTAAACCTATGTCAACTTACTTGATTATGGTTGACTAGTTGACCATGGTTGATTATTGTTAACTTAGTAAATCTAGTAAGCTTAGGTCCCCCAAGTCAGCCTTATATGTAAGTTAACTTAGTAAGCCTAATAGATCTAGGTCAACTTAGTAAACCTAATATACCTAATAAATATAGGACAACCTAGTGAACTTATGTTCTAAAATTACTTGTCAACCTAGTAAACCTAGTAAGCCTAAAACAACATGGTGAATCTCTATTCACTTATGAGATAAGTGGATACCTAATCCTTATGATTGTGATTACCATAATATTGTCAATATAATCAATTTAAAAGAAATATAAAGGAAATATAAAAAGGTAGACAAATTCAAAAGTTACTTAAGCAATATGTATATATTGTTAGTTTTAATAAAGGTAACATTATGTTTATATATGGTAACATTATGTTTTAATAAGACTCAAGAATGGGCCAAGTACACTAAAGGAGAAGTTAGGGATCAAAGGATTCTCATTGAATCCATTAAAGACCATATTATTCCATTTGTTCCATATTTGGGTACATCTAAAGCAAACTATGAAAAGTTGGTAAAACTGTACTCTGTAAGTACGATAGGTAAGAATATATCTTTGAGGAATAGACTTTACAAAAGAAGATTGTCAAAGGATGAATACTTAACATCATACCTTATTACAGTCTCTCAGTTGAGGATTAATTACAAGGGCTTGGAGAAGTTGTTTCTGGTTCTAAAGTAACAACTTGTATACTCAATGCATTACCTCCATAATGGAGTAGTTTTGTGACAAGCATCTATTCAAGAAAGGAAACTCCAAACTTTGATGAGTTGTGGCCTTTGTGTATTCTAGAAGAGAGTAGATTGAAGGAAAATGATAATACCAAACCCAATGAATCAAGTTTTTGTTGCTAAAGAAGAAGAAGGGGAAGTTTGGAAAGTTTGAACCTCGTCAAAAGAACAACAACAATTAAACACGGAAAAACCAAGACATGTCCAAAGTACAATTTTTTGGATGCATTGAATATGGACACTTTAAAATATATTTTCCAAAGGATCCTCAAAACATGAAGAATAATAAAAGGAAGGAAAGGAGTGGAGCCCATGTAGCTAAAGAAAATGAAGAACCTGAAAAGAAGTCGAAGAGTGAAGTTCCTAAGGATCTCTATTATTGAAGAACTCCACCACTACCAGGTTTACTTGTATTTTCCTATTTTATTAAAAATGACAATTAGAGTAGCATATGCGGCTACATTTGAAGAGTTTTGGTTTTTGCAAAAAGTATGGCATCATGGAAAGAAGCATTGGAAGGATTAAAGTCTAGATCATCAATTGCATCTCATTGGTAGGAGTCTCTAGCAAGGATAGAAGGATCCAAACCATCTAGCACTCCATAGTTAATGCAACTACTTTTTGGCATCAAGTTGTTATAAAAATAGTCTTCTAGCAAGAAAGGATCACAAGGATCCTTGACAGTAACAAAACCATCATTATGAGAAAGTTCTTCAATATATGAAAAAATATTGTTGGCATGGCAAGAGTATAATCCATTAGAATATCATGGAAGCAATATGAAAAGTAGTCTACAAGTTTTAAATGTATGAGGACACTTGAGTTGCAACAAGAAGGCATAATTGGAGCATTTCTCTTGTAGGAGAAAAAATCTAATCTTCAAAGAAAGAAGTAGCTTGAAGTTGACTACATGGTTATATGAATGAAGATGTATGCATATATTTAGATCTCTTCATTAGAAAGTAGAATTCATGTTTTTCAAAAATATTGTAGGAAGAGATGGTTGCAGAAATATGCTTGGTAGCATGAGCATGGTATGTCTTGGTTAAGTTTGGATAAGACAAAACTCTTCCATTTGGTTACTCGATACATAGAAGCATGATAAAGGAGCATAGTATTGATCAAAATCAGATATGGTCTCTTTAAGAAACAAATATGGTAATGAAAACATCAAAGGGAGCTGCAAAAACTCCTATAGATACGATATTGAAGCTTGTTGGTTCATTCCATGAACATATTAATTGATTTTTGAAAGGAAAATAGAATGAAGAAGGATCCTAGTATGAAGATATACCATGAAAAGTGATGTTGACCTCAGAAGGAATCAAGTAGCCGAACTTGACATCTTGACAAGAGGCTATCATGACTTGGTAACTCTGATATTGAAGATTTTGAGATATGTTTTGGCTACCTAGAAGAACATATTTCAATAGTATAATTTGGAAAATATAGCAGTTGAGATAATCTGATGTATCTACAACTGTTTGGTTTAACTCAATTATAAGATCACATGAATTAAGTGGACATCAATGGTATTGGCTTAGAAGAATATATGGTAGAAATGTTTAAAGGCAAAAAAGGTACCAAGTCACAAGATAGCCCATTGGTCATATTGAATTTGATATTCACTTTCCATATGGACAAAAATAGCTACGATTAACTCCACATTGATTATCTTGACAAGATAATGTTGATGATGAACATAATATAAATGATGATTAAGGGAAAGTGATGGAAAAGGTTGATGGCAAGAATCATGTCATAAAGATATATTGTGAAAGAGTTTGGCTCCATAACATCTGGAAAAGTGAAAGGTCAGGTATGATATGATGATACGAGAAAATGAGCCCTTGAAGCTACTATTTAGATATACACATAAGAGGAAGTAGTTAATTAATGAGATAAAAGATAAATTTCATGGTTGTGTCTCCCTGATTGAAAGAGAGTTAGGATCTACTCCCTATTTGAGAGAAAATGAGGGTTACCTCCCTAATTGAGAGGAAGTAATGTGGGACACCATATTCTCCATGTGTCATGCACTAGGCCGGGACTAACAACTGTAAGTGAAGGCATTGGAAGGGAGAATGGAGGATTTAATAAGCATTTGGGACTGGTACTCCTTAAGGATTGGGAATCCAATATAGGAAGTAGTCTTGTGGACCGATACTCTTCGAGGATATGACGTGGTATCCAAGATGAGAGTATTCAAAGACAGCCAATATTCTTTGAAGATTGGGGATCCAAGATAACAATAGTCCTAAAAGGACATACCTGGTGAAAATCCAAATGGGGTATGTGCCTTGAAGAGTCTATGGTGTTGGTGCCCATATGTATGCCTTTGAGCATTGTTTTCTAATCTAGTGGAGAGTTAGATCTTGTTAATCAAGGCCTTGCTATTGTGCATATTGATCATTATAGTCATGATGTTTATGTTTGAAAATAGCTTATCAATTTGACTCTTCTTATGAGAAAATTTCAATTTGAGAGTATCCTTGTACTAGTTGTGTAAAGATGAATACCTCCCTAATTAAGGGCGAGTGTTGGAATGAAACTAGGTTCGGTCTTCAAAACTTGTATCATTATGTATTTCATGTAAAAAGAAAAAGAAGGAAAAAAAATTATTAATTTTCAAGCATGGATTTCATGCTCAAGTCAATTTATTAATTAGGTCAAGCATTCAGCTTCTAGGCTTCTCTAAGTCAAGAGAATATTTGTCATAAGTCATTATTGTACTTGAGATGACTTTGATTAATTGAAAGAGCTTGGAAGGAAGATTGACTTGGGTTTTATGGGAGGTCTTGGTAGATAATATTTTTACTGGGTTTTCCCCTTGGAAGAGGTTTTTCCCTGGCTTGGAGCCTACATCTTGTGTTCATTGTCTTTTTTGTGATCTTCATGATTTACAATTTTGGTAATTGTTTGATGAAAAGAACATAATAAAAGTAGGAAGAAGCCAACATAACTTCACAAGCAATTATCAATTAAAGAGAAATCACCCTAATTGTTGCCCTATGATTTCTTAACAATCAAGGAATTTCAAAAAAAGATATTTGAAATGAACAACATGCATTGTTATTGGTTTTCAAAAGATAACCTTTGAAACATTTTTGTTGCAATATTAGGAACATTAAAAAAAACCTAATATATTTTTGGAGAAATTGGAAAGATAATATGAAATTATTTTTCAAACATAGTCCAATGAATGTATTAAACAAAAGAAATTCAAAACATGAAACTTTAAGAAAGTGCCAATAAATTATTGAGTCAATTCAAAAAGTGATACTCCTAAAATGCTAGATAAGCTAGATGAACTATTGGGAGAATTCTAAATGTTTTCTTCCTTGAATGTTTAAAAATGGTTTAATGAATACATAAATACTTTCAAAAGCATTTTAAAATGCAAGAAATTTATTTAACCAGAAAAATAATACTTAATGATAGAAAGTGTGGATTCCAATGTTAGAATTTTTTTATATAAAAATATATATATATATATTGAAAAACGCGTTAAAGATAAATTTAGGTACAAAGTCAAAAAAAATATATGATGCAAAGTCAAACAACATATTTAAAAAACTCCATAGGGAAGATGGTTATCCTCCGCGCGGTTAGGGTGTTTAGAGCTGTTCCGATGGATTACAATCTCCGCACGTTGTCCAAGCCAGTGGTTAACTTAACCTCCGCTCACATGAGCCGCGGTCTTGCTGTGGTTAAGGTTGCGGTTAGGGTCAGTCTCTGGGCATGTATGCCTTTGCTCACTGAAACTGCACATTACGCAGTTTCAATCTTCAGGAGGCAGGTTCGACTTCCTCTTATAATCCACTCTTGAAGCACCAACAATCAAGATTAAATATTAACCAATACCTAGGATGATCTTGAAAGATGCATAAGTAATTAAAACTCTTTGAAAAAAGAAAGCAAACCATAAGTGCTGAAGACATGTAATCATATAAACACGCTTCAATCAGTATCATGAAAAAGTGAAGGAAAAAAGAAACTTTAGAAAAAAACAATAACCTCCGAATGTGAAGACTTGGAGCTAGTTGAGGATATGGCTTTTTTCATTGAGACAATTTTACAAATCTCTGAGTATTCTACGTAAATGTTTACTATTACATTACTAAAAATTCTTAAATTCTTAAAAACCCAACCCCTGATGTGCTATTTAAGTCCTATAAATTATTCATAAAAAAATCCCAATATAATTCACATACCAAAATGGTCCTCCATCGTTATGCCAGCAGTTTATGTGCTATTTAACTCCCACAAATTATTCATAAGAAAAACCCAATATAATGCACATACCAAAATTATTCATAAGAAAAACCCAATATAATTCACATACCAAAATGGTCCTCCATCGTTATGCCAGCAGCTAATGTGCTATTTAACTCTCATAAATTATTCATAAGAAGAACCCAACCATTGATTTGCTATTTAAATCTTACAAATTATTCATAACAAAAACCCAATACACTTCGGAAGATTACAGTACTGTTACAGGTGAAACAAAATGCGCAGGATATGCCCCGAATGAAATAAAAACCCAGGTGTCTTTATGACACAGCCTAAAAGAACAAAGAGAGAAGATATAATAAATTAAAGTAATATAATGCCAACAGGCTAAACTTATATAATGCCAACCGGCATTGGCTGATTTTCACCGCGGCTCCAGAGTCCCTGCAGAAGTCTCTGTGCGACCTCTTGATGTTTCGTCAGGGTTTTCAGGAGCAGGACGTTTCACTTCGCCATGTGCGCCCTCACAATCGAGATCTATAAAAACAGGCTTTGTGGGCGACGGAATATCGTGTTCTACCTCATTTGTGAGCATCCACACCACGCGGGACATTGAAGGCCGCAACGCTGCAGCTGCTTGTGTGCACAGAAGACCAATTTTAATCACTTTAATCGCTTCCTCCACTGAATAGCTTCCCTCCAATGTGGCATCCATAGCTTCTAAACCTCTGTCTGCTTTATAGAGTTTCCATGTCTGTTTGACCAATATCAAGAAAAAATAAAACACTAATCAGAAAAATGCGGCGGACATTTTAGAAAAATTTCACTCGAAAGATGAGATCCATATGAACCATACTTCTTCGATGAGAAACTCAGCGTCTGGAGCCAAACTCTGACTCTTTCTTCCGCTGATTATTTCTAGTAGAAGCACTCCAAAGCTGAATACATCTGCTTTCTCTGTCAGCTGTCCACGTAAGGCGTACTCAGGAGCCATGTAACCTCTGCACAATGCCAACAGCGATGAAATATCCACATCCATCTAAATTATATGAACCATATTCACAAGTATGAGTTGTAATTGGTTCATGTATAGTCCAATTTATTTAACGATGATGATGACCATACCAGAATAAACATTAGAGAGAATTCTTACACAGTTCCTATAAATGTAGTGGTAAGGCGGCTTAGATCTTCTGCAAAGAGTTTGGCTAACCCAAAGTCTGTTATCTTGGCTCTGTAATCCTCGTCAAGTAAAATATTACTTGCTTTAATATTTCTGTGGATTATCTTAATGTCAGGTTCCTCGTGAAGATAGGTTAGGCCGCGGGCAATTCCGACAATGATTTCAAACCTTTTTTTCCAATCAAGTAAATGACGTCTCGTTGTATCTGCAATTAATAAATGCATAACATGCATAATCAAAAACCAAACAAAACTACATTATATGCAAAACCTGAAAAGAGAAAAAAGAAAAACAACCCAATTAAATTAAATTAGAGAAAGAGAGAAACCGAATAGAATCTCGTCGAGACTCCGGTTGGGAAGGTATTCATAAACTAATAGCCTTTCTGAGCCACCAACGGAGCAACCAAGCAGTTTGACCAGATTCTTGTACTCAACACGGCTCATTAGATTGGCTTCATTCACAAATTCAGCATCTCCAAGCCTTGGACTCATATACAAACGTTTCACTGCGATCTCTCTTCCTCCTGGAAGAACCCCCTGCAGATCAAGTATGGTGAACCCCCTGCGTCAACATTCTTTATAATTTCCCTCCGGCGGTGTAGCTAAATGTTTAAATTAATTAAGTGCAACGCTAAACTCACTTTGAAGATGGATCCAAAGCCTCCTTCAGCGAGCTTATTTTCTGGTTTGAAGTTAGAGGTAGCCTCTCTCAAAATATCATACTTGAAATTGAATTCCGAAGCAGCTATATTTGGGTTTAACATAAGTGCTCCTTCCTCACCTGCCAAACAATCACACGCACCGCCTACTTATCTAGGCATATGCCAGTTCGTGAAGACAAAAACAATATAAAATTTTGTGGTGCAGAGTTCAGTCACAAACACAATTTGGATCGCAGTAGATGTGTACGGGGATTAAATTTGTATCGAACTGTAAACAAAATCTTACACAAGTGTGACGGATACGCTAGTTACAGTTTCGCCAAATTAAAAGGATTCATTGCGGAATCTTAAAACTGAATGATTTACCAATTTCGGCACATTTGCTTCGAGAAAACCGTTCACGGAGAGCGAAAAAATTCCACTTGCAACCTCCAATCGCTGCAATTAATCCAATCATCGCGGCTACTGCTCCCAGAGTTATCCCAAGAAGTATATAACATTTCTTCCCTTCTGCCATTTGCACAGAGTCAATGGGTTTGATCTATTGAACCAAAAATATATAAACCCTTACTAAAGCAGTATATTCCTTGTCATGGTAAACTATGTGAAACAAATACCGGATACTGTAGCAACTTTACCTGAAGGGGCTGCAGTAGTAGGCGGCGGAGTTGGGGGCGGATGCTGGGGGAGCACTGACAAATTGAAAAAAGAATACATCTCGAAACGCAAATAGCAGTTCTTAGATGCAAATTGTGCTCCAATAGTCCCAGTTCCGCATGATACTAGCGAAGAGGACGCAGAAGTTAGGCAAGACCCGCAGTCCTTTTGTGATAGATCTTTCCAACACTGGGCTATGGCGTATACATACACCATCAAATTAGAAGGCAGGGAATAATCTGCAAAGAAAAGTTGCGGGCTCTGCGCAGCTTTCTTTGTAACGTTTGAGAGAAGGGCATCAACAGCATCTGTGAATTCTCGTGGTTTGCTGCTTTTCCCACCGTTGCAGATCAAATTTTTCGGCGTACT
This sequence comes from Pinus taeda, assembly GCA_000404065.3. NCBI lineage: Eukaryota > Viridiplantae > Streptophyta > Pinopsida > Pinales > Pinaceae > Pinus > Pinus taeda. The sequence goes on from APFE030157509.1 coordinate 8,804, forward strand.
GTCAATATGGCCGTAAAAGTTATGATTGTCGTAGCGTAAAAAGCAGCCGTCTAGCTGAATGAGTCCAGAAGTATTGTGGCAACGCTGAACAAGATTTGTTTTGGCCGTGGATGCACACTGTCTGCAATCGGAGGAGTTTAAATCTCTGCGGCACTGGAGAAGCCCATAAACTGAACTATTGCTGTTTTGTCCCTCAACAACAACGACACTAGAAACATTGAATCCGCTTGTAGAAACGTTGCCCACCAGCGAATTCAAAACCTGGTTTAGATTGCGCTGGAAGGAGCTACCGTTTCTGTATTCGGGCTTCTCACAACCAAACCAAACGACAGCAGTCCCTGGATCAGCAGCCGAGAGGGGCATACGCATGCACAAGTGGATCCCGAAAAGTAACATGGTACTGAATATTAATGCTTTCATCTTAATGGCAATCGTGCCCTCAGCGTATACTGGCACAAGATCAGGAGTTAAACCCTGTTCTCTTTTGTTCTCCTGAATCTATTGTCCTGAGGAGTAGCTCAACCCATACATTGTCTGCTGCTCGAGTCTCTGGTATTCATTATCCAAAGCCCCCCGATTGATTCTTAAACGTCTATTGACTTGACTGGGCTGCTGCTAAAGTCTGTGGCATTCATTGTCAAAGGATTCGTGAATTTTTGTGATTGTGATTATTGTAATATTCTCCACCGAAAGTTTTACTATTTTAATATTTAATTTAAAAGATCTGAAAAATGAGATAAATATAAAACGAAATGGGACATAACCATCGTGGTATGTTATTGATATATGATTTATTTTTAAATAAAATTAAGATGCAAACTTATTTTTTACGGTAAAACTTAAGAAAAATGTACCAAAAGTCATTAAACATACAAATGAGAGCCTTTGATTTGAGGAGATTAAAGAGAGAGTTTACCTCGGGAAGATTTAATTCCATGGCTAGAACTTTGTCCACTTGTTCAACAATGTAGGGAGTAGGAATGTTTTGGATCTCTAGACTAGAAATGTTTTGGTGTTGTTCAGAAGGAAGGGGAACATTTCTTTTTGTTTCATACTTATAATAAAATGAACCATTTTGTGCCTGGAGACATGGAGATAATTCGAGTGGAGGCCAAAACATAGCTTTATATCACGAAGTAATTCATATATTTTATTTTATAGGTTAACTTTCAATTACTTTCTTTCATTGAAAATTGAATATTTTATTATATACAACATTAAACTATTTTCTTTTAAAATTTTATTTAATATATATTATTTATATATAAGATTATATAGATATAAATTACTGCAT
>APFE030157510.1:0-25571 GCA_000404065.3 Pinus taeda
CCGGATTGGCCAGGGTTTTGGCCAAGGATAATGAAATTTCATTATGATTGGGTTTTTCCACGGATTTGGGGTTTTCCCAGATAAACATGTGTATTTATGTGTTTATGGTTATTGCTGGTTAATTTTATATTTATTCCTCTCGGTAATTAATTTATGTTCCTGGGTAAATTTCTTAACAGGAACAACATTGGCTCCCAATGTTCCAGCATCAACAACAGAGGTCATCACAGGTACATTAGCAACAACAACAGCACCAGGCGATAGTACTAATATGAGCACTGAAGAATTGATAAAGGCCATGGAAGAATTAAATATACAAGTGTCTGAATTGAAACTAGTAAAAGAGAAATTGTCAAAATTAGAAAAGAATTATGACAAATCCAAGATGAAAGTGGCAGAGAAAATAAGGGAGGTTAAAACATTAGAGAACAAAGTGAGAACAATTGAAAAGCATCTCACTCTGGATAAACCTCTGGCAGAAATCAAAGGAATTTTGTGGGCCAACATTAATAAATCACTTAGTAATGTTTGGCAATAAATCCAAGCTATTTATGAGTAGATTAACTTAGTGAGAGCAGCCCAAGTGGAAATTCAAAAGACAAGAGCTTTATTGGGACAGATGCCTGAACAAGCCAACTGGCTAATACATTTTTTGAACACCAAGACTAACGAACAACTAGAAGCACTGGAAATCACAGACAAGATAGGCACCATTCTGGAAATCAAGAGAGTTCTAACCAAGAGAACTCTGATGCAAAATTTAGAAAGGAGATGCCAGGACATGCAGGTAGAGATTAATTCTTTCACAGAAAAATTTGCAGTTTTGCAGAATAAGGGTCTACCAAGTCCTTTAACAAGTAATGACTGGCTAATGAGACACACAAATTATGTATATATATTGAATAAATATGTTGCTAATCAAGTTAATGCATCATCAAGTGCTTCAAGAATGAAAGCACTTCCATCTGGCCAAGTCCTATATGATAACTTGTAGAGCTTATTTTATATTGAGCATGAGGTGAAACATCTATTCACCATCCAGCCTAATTTCTTCAGGTATACATAGACTGAGGAAACTTTAAGGAAGTGCAGAGACATAAATTATTAGAACAGAAATGGTGGGAAGATATGCTAGAAATTTTATGAACTTATCTTTCTATCTTTGGTATCTTTGGTAAAATGAAAATTTTGGGGCCATTTACCGCGCTTGCAAAGGATATCAATCACTATCAATAAAACTCATCCAGAATATATTATTCTTTATATTCTTCCTTTTTCATTCCGACATGACATTATGCCCGTGTAGATGAACCCAGTAATTCAACAGAATATGGCACCGGATCGAATGCATCTGGATGGATCTAGCTTCAGATTTTCGACTAAAGGATCTGCATATGAACCCCGGGTCAAAGCGTATCAGTTCATAGTTGAAGAAAATCTGACAAAGCCGGAATAGCTAGCATAGAGTATCAATAGAAGACAGCTGTAAACTGACTCACAAGGGCTACCTCCAGCACATCTGACAAAGATGGAGCAGCCAACACAGCATCAGTTATCTTTTCCCTATTATCGAGACTGTTTGTCTCTATCTTTTGTAAAAACGATGAGTCATTACTAGATATTATCTCCGTGAGATATTTTATAAGATATTATGTATAAATACCTCCCCAATCGAAGTATTTGGGGTTGGTGAGGCATCCTTAGACTTTGCTGTAACATTGAGTTTTTTAATAGAAAGCTGTTGGAATCAACTGTTATTGGGATCACTGGATGAAGAATTGAAGCAGAAGACTTGCCACAGGATTCTTGAATCGAGCATCAGAACAATAAGTCTCTTATATCTGTGTTTGAAATTTTTTCTGGTTCCTTATATCACCCGTGTTTCAGAATCTGAATGATAAAGATAAATATTAATTCAGAATTTGCTTGAATGCACTTTGCTTTCATCCGTTATCATTCTCTGTGTTTTCTTCAGAATTAGAATAAACAATGTAACTCTTAATTGCTCCCGTTTCCTAATTCTTTCATGTTGATTATTTGTTAAAGAATTCTTAAATGATCTTTAGTAGTAATCATCCATTTTCCCTCTTTAAATAAGTTGAAAGATTCTTAATCGCCTTTCACCCAATTTGAACCCATTCCATCTGTTTCAGCTCTTTATTTGTTCCCTGTTTGACTACCTTGGCCTGTGGAACCATCCTCTGTCAAGAAACCAAATCCAGAAAACCATTCTCGTTGACTCCATCAGCCCAATGGACTGAACCTCAGTCTTTCACCTCTGCTCTGTTGAAACTCACCATCCAAAAATCAAACAAAACCCCTGAACCTCATAACTAGCCTAATACCATTCAAAACAAAGTTAAATCATAAAGAGAGAGCCCTCTCTAGATACAGATTGGCTAGACTTTGTGTCTAAAAGATTGGTTTGTGGTTACCTCGGCCTCCTTTCCTTTTCTTACAACTTTAGGGAAAACCTGAGTGATAACACCCTCCATTATCAAATCTTAGATATTTGATTTTTAGATTAATTTCATTATCAACCATCTCCTTGTAGATTTTGAAGAATTCTAGAGCTTTAGATTTCTTCGTGAGGAAGATGACTATTGTCATCTTGGTGTAATCGTCAATCATTAGCATGACGTACTGCTCACTATCCAATCCTTTGGTTCTCATTGGCTTACATAGGTTGTTGTGTACTAGCTCTAATGGTTTTGAAGTAGAATGTTCCTTGGTCTTGAACTCAACTCATTAGAGAAATTTTGAGCTAAAAAAAGGTCCTCAAAACAAAAATGTACAACTAAATTCAAATTTATAAGAACTAATAAGATTCAAGATGATGTTTTCAACCATGGGGGGTAATTCACCATTCACATTTTTTTTTTCAACTTGTATTTTCAAATTATCTCCCTACCTTTTCACTCAAATTTCAAGTGAGAGCACTCATTGGATGCATAATTAAATTCCACATCCAAGGAGTACCCATGTTACATACTTTCGATTAACACTGCTACATGAATAATGAGAAATACATGATAAACATGACTACAATCATGTTTTTTCATGTATTTCTCATTTTTTTATTTTATTTTATTTTTATTTTTATTTTTATTTTTATTTTTATTTTATTTTTTATGTAGGAAGGCCCATAAAAAATATGCAACATGGGTACTCCTTTGATGAGAAATTAATTTTTTCATCCAATGAATGCTCCCACTCGAAATTTGAGTAAAAACATAGGGAGATAATTTGAAAACATAAGTCGAAAAAGTAGTTTTTTTCTTTTTTTTCCCTCTAAGATTTGATGACATAATCTAATATTATTTTATTATTTCCACTATTAATTTATAATATTCCTTAGGAGGCCCATTTTAGACCTCAAAATTTCTCTAATGCTTGTATGTTTTCCATGCTTACTATTATCACTCAAAAATTACTCTGGTTGTGGAGGGAAATCATTGAGGTAACCTTTAAACCAGGATTTAGAATTGGAAGCTAACCCTTCCAATTTCGAGAGGGATCTCTCTTTGAGTCTGCAACTCAGGATCACTACAATAATAACTCACTCATTTTCTCAGTGGCTAAATTCAACTTGAAAATTAATGGACTTGGTTGTAAAAATGGTAACTTTAACCATTGGGCATGGAGTTATAGGGTTGACACTAGTAATATTTCCAAGAAGTGGGATAAGACATACAAAGGTCATATGCATATACCAAGTTTATTTAGACTACAAGATATTCAGATGGTAAGCAGAAATAAGAAGACAATCCATTACACAAAGCAAATTAATGAAATCTGCGTAACTTTAGAGGATACAATAAGATATTTGAAACTGAAAACAACAAAGCATAAAGTATGAATTCCATTATTTATGAACCATGTTTCAAACATGATGAAATAACAAATATGATATTTACTAAAAAGGCATAAATGACAAAGAATTACTAACTGATAGACATAGCAAAGAATCTTGAATATGTAAGTCTAGAACTTCTGTCTCAGAAATTATATATATATTAGAATGAAAAATACACCATAAGTCTATTTTGTGCCAAAAATCAACCATTCTCTCTAATTTTCCATCTAATTTATACAAAAATTCTTTCAATTTTGAGATCCACAATTTCCGTAAAGTTTAATTACAAAATTTGATAAAATATAAAAAAGAAATCAAGATCCAAAAGAAATGGATCTGAAAACCTCCTAATCCATATTTAGTTTTTTGTTTGAAACAATCAAGGAGATGGTAAGATATGTTCCCCAAGTCAAATTGATGAGGTGGCTCATCAGCAATTATCTATAAGACTTTTCTGGCTAATTCATGAAAAATAGGGTCCAAATATGCCTTTGTATCTCCTAAAATGTGATAGTTGTGTAAACCTGAAAGAGGTTTTTGTAAATGAGCCCATTATCAACAAAATCCTCTTTCATATTTGGAAAATTTATTTTAAACCTCTCGAAAACCATGCCCAAATTTGATGAATAAAACAAGAAATTCTTTAATATTTAAATATGGAAAAATGGGCTGCAAAGTTTCATTCAAATATTTCAAACTATGACACCTGTGTAAAAAATGAGATAATTTGTTTTAAATGAACCCATTCCCAACAAACACCTCTTTTGGTTATTCATTTCTAGTTGTTAGGAAAATGCGCCAAAGTTGACGACTAAAACAAGAAAAAACAAAGTAAAACATAGTGCTACCATTTGATTTTTCAGTGCCACCATTTAAATTTTTTTTAACCAGTGCTGAAAAATTATCTGTCAACCTGCCTAAATTTTCAGTGGAATATTTTAAACAACTACTCAAAGCCATTACCCCTAAAGTCTTTATCTTGAAACTAAACTGCGATAACAACTGAATCCAATGACGATGTTGTCACCTTGACAGGCAGCAAGAACCCCTGTAGGCAAAGTGCTTAGTCATAGGGTGGCTCCCAAATTCTGAAATCCAAAAAAATGAGCCTAATTCCACTGAAAAACAAATTGTAATCCAAACTGAAACTAAATGCTTAAACATTGACTGCAAATTGAAATTTGAAGTTGAAAACAACCAATATTGCAATATGAAAACACACACTTCTGAAAGGGTTGCTCAATCTGTTGAGCCTATTCATCACACATACTCTAACAATTGAAATTACGTGTTCAACCAAGTAATGAAAAATTTCTAATGTAACAAATCAAGCATACAACTACTAGGTTGAATTCCTCTTATGCTCTCTTCAAAAAGAAAAGAAAGCTTAAAAGGTGGCAACTTAAACTTCCAACTAAAAAAATCTCCATGGTCCATAAATACAACAAAATATATTTGTTTTGATGACTGCAAGAAAGTGGAAAAATGGTCTTGAAGATCATAGATGTGTACTTCTTTTTTATGAGCAGAAGGAGAAAGCCTTAGTTTCATCCTTAACTGTTGATTGTTCTTGTCCTATGTCTTCAGTTTCAAGATCATTCTCAAAATAAATGACAACAATTTGTTCTTTCTTATCTTTCACACCATCTACATCATAAAAAATATTTTGTATGTTCTTGAACAACAACATCCATCACATATGTATGATAAATATCCAAAGATATTTCTTCATTCAATTCAAGAGAACACACATTTTGATATTCACAAGTTTTTTCTTGAAACAAAAATTCGGAACATGATTGATTTATAGATATATCTAAACGTTTGTCCTCATCCTTTACTTGTTTATTTAAAATATGATAAACCTACTACAAATATTCATCAATATTAGGAGGAGGAACATTGATTTCATCATTAAGATGTTTATCTTGATGTTGAAATGGGTTTTCATACAAGGCTTGTATGATTTCTTCATCAATAAATTCCTCATTGCCATAAAAGCCTTCAACGTGTTGAATAAAGAATTCAACATGCTCACAACAATTTTCAACGAGTAGCAAAGATGGGTAGGACATTTTATAATGCTCATAGAAAACTGCATGGAAATATTTAAGAGAATAAAAACTAGAAAATAGTAAACCTTCATATCATGACCTTGCCAATCCTTCTAAGGTTTCCATAAACATCTTCATCAAGTAGTTTTCATGCAATTCAACCCCTAGTCTACGTATGTGCATGTGAAATTTTACCAAATGGATAGCAACATCATCTTGTTCCTGATTTGTGAATCTTGGCAGGTATGTTTTCTAATCCATATGAGGTAGGTGATTAGGAAAATCAAGAATATGAGCACAATTCATAGGAGCATACCTTGTAGATTGCGGATTCATCTTGATCTAGTGGAGTCACCAGTGATACTTTGATTTATGGATCTTGCTGAGAGTGGAGTCGCCAGGTGAATGATGTGCAACCTTTCTTTATCTGTCCTCTGTTCATCATCAAAGAGCATATATGTTTGTTGTCATTCTTCTGGGATGTTGACTTGAAGCTTCGTGTCTCAGACAATAGTACCAAGATGTTATCACTCAGAAATTACCTTGGCTATGGAGGGAAATCATCGAGGTAACCTTTAAACCAAGCTTTAAAATCGGAAGTTGTCCCTTCCAATTTCGAGAGGTATCTCTCTTTGAGTTCGCTACTCAAGGTCACTACAATAACAACTCACTCATTTTCTCAGTGTCCAGATTCAACTTGAAAATTGATGGGCTTGGTTGGAAAAATGGTAATTTTAACCATTGGGCATGGAATCATGGGGTTGATACTAGTAATATTTCCAAGAAATGGAGTATTACATACATAGGTCAAAGACATATACCACATTTATTTAGAGTATAATGTTTTCAAATGGTAAGAATAAAGAAGAAGACAACCCATTACACAAAGGAAATTCAGGAAACTATGTAACTTTAAAGGATAAAATTGGATATTTGAAACTGAAAACAACAGAGCATAAAGTATGAATTCAAATGTTTATAAACTACGTTTCAAACATGATGAAATAACAAATATGAGATTCACTGAGAAGGCATCTGACAAAGAATCATTGACTGATAAACACAACAAAAGAACTTGAATAGTTAGTTAGAACATTTACTTAAAAATATATAATATATTATATATACATAATATATAATATATATATATATACACAATATATATATATATATATTATATATATATATATAATAGATATATAAAAAAATGAAAAATACACCAATAATACTATTTTTTGTTGCCAAAACCAACCCTTCTCACTACTTTTCCATCTAATTTATTACAAAAAATTACTCAGTTTTGGATCCACATTTCTTGAAAGTTTAATTACAAAATTTGACAAAAAAAAAAAGATCCAAAAGAAATGAATTTGAAAACCTCCTCATCCATATTTGGTTTTTTGTTTGAAACAATCAAGCAGATCGTAAGATATGGTCCCCAATTCGAATTGATGATGTGGCTCATCAACAATTGTCTATGAGCTTTTTCTGGTGAATTCCTGAAAATAGGGTCAAATATCCCTTCATATCTCCCAAACTGCGATATCTGTGTAGAAAATGAAAGAGGTTTTTGTAAATGAGTCTATTCTTGACAAAAGAAATTTCAGATTTTGAAAATTCATTTACAAACTCTCAAAAATAACACCAAAGTTGATTACTAAAACAAGAAATTATTTAATATTTAATATAGGAAAAGGGGCTGCAAAGGTTCACTCGAATCTTCCAAACCTTGATACCTGTGTAAAAATTGAGAGATTTTTTTTGAAATGAACCTGTTTCCAACAAAAACTCTTTTGATTTGCAAAAATTTGTTTCCAGTTGTTGAGAAATCGCACCCAAAATTGACTAAAACAGGAAAAAACAAAGTAAAACAGAGTGTTGCGATTTGATTTGTCAGTGCCACTGTTTTAAATTTTTTGAATCAATGCTGACAAATTATCTATCAGCATACTTGAACTTTTGGTGGAACGTTTTAAAGAAATAATCCAAGCCATTACCTCTGAAGACTTTATCCTGAAACTAAATTGTGATAACACTTATGTTGCTTACATGAAATGCTAGCTAGTTTCGAAATATCTGGCATTTCTCTCACAACTTCCTTTTTACTAATTTTGACTAGGTTGTCGAATATTGTGTGTCCCATTATTCTATGCTAGAGAAAACTTTTATCGTCTTTATCCAAGAAAAAACCTTCATTTTGAATCTCATCTAAGGTGTATATATCATTTGGACTTCTTGTCGTTGTTTCCACCAACCTACCTTATTTCTCCCTTCTTATTTCACATTTCTTTGAGTCAAACAAGGACATGTGCCCTTGATTCCAAACATGACTCACACTTAGTAGATTGTGGTTCAATTTTTCAATGAGTAACCCATATTTTGTTGTATGTTTCTTGCTACCGATATTAATTGTACCCTTTCCAATTACCTTTATGAAACCATCATTTCCAAATGAGATTGTTCCATCATTATCGTCCTATAGAGAAACATTTTTCTTCTTATCCCCTGTCATATGTGTTGAAAAACCACAATTGACATACCATACTTTTATTTCTTTGAGCCTTTAAGGAAATAACACAACTTTCATTTTCTTCTTCGAAACCTTTGGAGGAACCTTGACTATATGTTGTGCTTCCCTTGGAGGAGTGATTAACCTACAGTCCCTAGTCAGATGTCAAAAATTGTTGCATTTGTATCATTCTACTTCATCGCTCAAGTGTTCAAATCTATTATAACTTTGTTTGTAATCTTCTTGATATCTAGAATAATCATTTTTGGAATAACTTAGGTTCCTAGTATAAGCTTTACAATTTACAACCTTATGTCCAAAATTTTTGCAAGATTGGCATACACCAAGAAAGATAGTTTGATACCTGGGAGAATATCTTCTTTGTGGTATAGTTATCCTGTGGACTTCCTTCTATGATCTCTTCACTATAGGTTTCTGATTTTGCATCTATTCACCTTGAGCCTTTTCATTGACGGGAATGCTTTCCTCCTTGACTATGTCAACATATTTTCTCTATTCAGCTTCCATTTCAGTGTGGAGCTAGAGCCTTTGACGAATGTGGGCTTGTACCCTAATCCAACCTTGTCACTACATAATTAATTGCTGATATTTTCATCCAAAACTTTGGTGTTGTTTGCAAATTTATGCTAGATGTTCTGTTTATGAGCTTCCTTCCATAGAGAGACAATTTATGCTTCCAAACCCTCCTTTGTCTTTATGTTATCTTCAACTCCTTTTTGAGTTATTATTCAATTTTATTTGCCTCTTCCAACTGCACTTTGAGGCTGATGATAATATTTTTTTACTCTTCCATTCTTTTCTTGAGACCCTTAGCATGATTTTTTAATTCACTCAATTCAACTTCCAATATTTTGACATTCCTTCTTTTTAATTTTAGATATTTTAAAGTGCTAACAAGCTCTCTTTCAAGATCAACCTCACCTTATTTTTCTTCATCTTCTTCTTGTTCTTTAGGAGATTCATTTTTGTTGTCTCTTGCCATAAATAAACTATTTTTGTGTCATTTTCACTGTCACTATCACTCTCTTCTTCGGATGAGAAGTTGTCTTCTTTTGAATATAATATTTTCTTAAAGCATTTCTTTTTTCCTTGCTTCTTGTATGTTCTTTGATTCTTCTTTTCTTTCTTTAGAGCTTCTTCTTCATCATCATTATCTAAGTTCTTGGCATATTAAGGAAACTTAAAAGAAAAATAACCAATATCACCACAATTAAAACATTTTAAGGGAGCTTACCTTTGTAATTTCTTGTTCCTCTTTTCAACTTCCTCGCAAAGTTTTCTATCTCATCATATGAAATTTCTCTACTGTTGCAACTAGGAATTGAATTTGATAGTTATTTTGTTTTCCTTATTTTCTTGGATATCGTTAAAGTTGCTTCTCTTTTAGACGGGTTTGCCTGATTTTTTCTCATTTTGTAGCATGTAATTATTCGATGTAGCTCATCCATGCTAACTTTTTCTAAATCTGATATTTCTTCTGGCACTGAGACTTTAGCAAAGAATCTCATCGGAAGTGTTCTTAGAATTTTTCAAACAACTACCTTATTCTCCATTCATTCTCCTAGTCCTTCTATGTCATTTACTACTTCATCAACTCGGAGAAAATAAGCTGCAATATTTTCATCTTCATTCATTTTTAGCTACTCAAATTTTCCTCTGAAGGTTTAAAGCTAGGCCTAGTTGACCTTCTTGTCCCCTTCATATATATTTTGGATCTTGCACCAAACTTCTTTCGATGATCGGAAATGCATCACTTTAACATATACTGATCTTGTTAAACAATTCAAAATAGAATTCTTAGATTTAGCATTAGTGTCAAAGATCTTCTTGCATGTGTCATCCATTGGAGCAGTTGCGAGTTATGTGTAACTAATCATTACAAATTTCCATAGTTTTGTACATTAAATACTGTGCAATATATGATCTCCTTTCTAGTGGTTAAACTGCTTATGATGGAACCTGCTTCGATACCGATTGTTGGAAATACTAAGAGGGGGGTGAATAAATATTTCTTATCAATTAGTAAATTTATTAATTTTTAGAGTATTAACAAGTAAAACATCAACACAGTAAGGGAACAATGCACAAGATAGTTTTAGGTGGAAACCCTTCTGGGAGAAAAATCACTAAGTACTTATCTAATAATTTTTTAATGAGTACAAAATATGCTTAAGCTCCACTGAAAAGGGAAGCTCCAATTCCCTAGTACTCTAGAAAAGTTTTCATTTTATCAGGAAGCTCCAACTCCTAAAAGGATTCTCCTACACCCTGATTTACCAACTCCAACTGGAAAGATGCTCCAATGCCTTGGTTATACAAGCTAACACTGATAGGATACTCCAACACATTGTAAGCTTCAACTTTTCCTTGCACCACCCTGCCACAATGAAGTATTTTTAAGCTGGAACCTGAAGGAGACTCGACTCTCCAACCTTGCAACACCCAACCACCATGAAAATGAACAAGAAATAATTGTGGGCTCTCATACCAGGGACAATGACCCACTTACAATGGTTTTCAATGGAACCTTTACAGCTACCAATATATGTACATTGGTGCTCAAATTCAAAACCAATCATAGTGCTAATATCTAATCAATTATAGAGTTGATTCTTAAGAATCCAGGTCATACTTCAATTTCCATTGTTGCACTTGAATCTGTTGGTTTTCAAGGATGTGCAATACTAACTTGCCTTCTTCTGATATCATTACTTTAGATCTCTGTCACTATAATGTATGTCGATGTCTTTATAACTTTCCATATTTATTCACTCTTTCTATATTGTTTTAATATGTTGATCTCTTTGTTGTAGATAGAGTCTCTTTGGAGAAGCTCTAACATTGTGGCTTCGGTATATTTTCAATAATCAAGTCTTTTGAACAAACATCATGATACTACAACTTATTTTGTAGGTTAAAATTAGTCAAAAAGTCTAGAAACACCACATACCTTCAACCAAAGCCCACACATTGTAACTTAAATTCAACAATTCAAATCATCAAAGGAATGATGCAATTGTCAAGTTAGTCCTCAGTCCAACCTTGGTGAAGTTAAATAATCAGCTAGAGGATGTCCATATTTGAGATCCTTCACAATAAAAATGTCACTTCCTTAAGTAAAATGATCTACCTCCAATCAATTGTTTACAAAATGATTAAGGTTACCAACAAATAGGGTAAATGATAGTCCCAAATGCTTTAAAACATAACAAGGTTTTCTTACACAAGAAGAGACTTAAATGGGTCACAAATTTATCTCAAAATACGCACTTAGGAAAGCATAATAATGAAACAAAATAGGTGTTAGGGTGCATAGATTTATGTCCTAAGAGGAACAAAATGACGTAGGTCTATAATAATTTTACATCCCCCTACTAGGATGAAAATTCTCCACTATATTAGATACAAGACAAAATAACTTCAATGGTTCCTCGTATTTGTAGATCACCAAGGAGAACTCAAGTCTATTCCATTTGTTCCATCAATACATATAAAACAAACAAGTTTCAGTAGTGTCAAAATTAAGTCAATTAAATTTCACCTAGAGATCATCATAGTTTGACCTTGTTTGCAAGCTTGTATATAGCTACAAATATGCATCAAATGTGATTGAATTTCCCAGATCATGCTTAGAGGTTTTCCCTAACAAAGGGCCGAGGGTCACAGTTGGAGTGAAAACTCATATTGGTGAGTAAGTCCCTTTCTAGACCAACTTCAATGTGGTAGAAAAGTAACCCTTCAACAATGTGCAAACTCCCTTAGAACTGCTTGCAAAATGGGCTTGAAAAAACCCAATGAAATCCTTACCAAAAGCATAACCCAAGAAGTCTTTCCAGAATTTTGACCTACCAATGAGATCTTCAAGAATACACATGCCGTAGAGATATCTTGCCTCAGATCAACATTCAAATCATGCTCTGAAAGTGAGACAAGTATCCCTTTTTTATATCTTGAGGGTGCCATATGAGGGAGTCGACTTGTGTGATTTGGAGGGAAAGATTTGAAATTTGAAATTGGAGCCAAAAACCCCTTCTTCAATTAGGCCGACTTGCACTTAGATTCAAGAATTAAAATTTGATACCTTCTACAAGGAAACATTTGCCATAATGTTATTTGATTTAATCTTTTAATGATAAGACCTTTTTACCCATAAGACCCTAGTCAACAGTAAACTAGAACATCATCATCTTTTGGGGATTTTGACCACAAGATGGGGGCATCAATTTTAATTTAACATATCTCTCAAACCATGAGGAGTATTGTGACATGCCATATTTTTTTGAAATCAACATGACGAAGACTATCTAATGATGATGGTCATGAACCCAAGAGACATGCATTTCCCTATCATTTTTTCCCTTGAAATTGGGGATCCTTCTGGTTGTTGCTTGGGTTGACGTCAATGACAACCACTTTTCAATAGTTGCAACTAGCAAACCCGAGACACTTTTCTAAATCATAATGCGAAATTGCACCTAGTATTGATTATACAATTTGCATTGTCTACTTGTACTTGCAATATATCTATGATTTTGATAATTATTCTTGCACAAATTTTGGCCAATCAACTATGATTTCAATTAGATGACCCTAGGATTCTTGTGTGTCAGTGTAAGATCAACAAACCTTGATTAATAGTGTAACCATAATTTCAAAAAATCATTACTAAAAATAATTCTTCTTACAAGAGTTGTACTCCCAATTTCATTTTAGAGATAGAGAGATTTGATTAACAAAGGTCGATAAAACATCACCAACCATAATCATGATCACTTTCTTTTCCTTATTTTTTGAACAAGACGCTATGGCATTGTTGATTGTCTCATATTTTTCATTGTAGCCAATATTTGATTCATTGCCATGTCCTAATCTCCTATTATTCTCTTGTGAATTGCCCTTGGAGCAAAGAATAAAAATGAAAGCAAAAGCTATCAAAGAAAATATTACCATGATTTAATTATCATGACTAATTCATAAATACAAAAAGACAATTTAACATTATACTCACCTAGTACATTTTAATATACCATAAATATATCATAAATAAATGTAATACGTAAAGGGAAAGGAACAAAATATCCTACGAAGGATTGTTAAATCATTAGTGACTAATAAAATGAATAAATTCCCATCATGTTAATGATTAATAACTAGATTAATATATATTAAGTTTAGTTTAGATGATAATGAAGAATGATTGTCATTATTTTCACTTGAATTCAATTCCCATGAATAATATATTTATTTATTTACCACCGAACACATATGGAGCCGATGTCTTCCCTACTAAATGGTTTCTCATACTATTATTTCTCATATTTATCTCTCGACAATACCTAATTGTTGCAACTAGATTTTATTCTTGCTCCACGTTGTTGTGGCACAAAGGATTGAAGTCATACTAATAAAAGAGCATCGACCTTACACTGTGACAAAACAAGCATCCATTTTGTTGGGCGCACATGTATGGGGAGTAGCATTCCTAAGTAGAGTGTGTCACTAAACTCGACCAATGGTAGTAATGAAATTCTTACCATTGATCCCAATTTTCATCAAACGCAATTATTCGAAAGGGTGGAAGTGGATTTAATTGTGTGGAGTGCAAGGTGATTTTTCACTTTGCACAATGAAAGCCACCTACATACAAGGAAATCCACGTATGGACAATGATAATTAAAATTCTTTCAAGATAATTATACTCAATGGTATTGTTATCCCAAACAAGCAGATACAAAAAATAATTCGATCTTTAATATATAAAGCCCTAAAATTTGTGGATCTGCATTTCCTAGAATAATAGCATTGCTAATGGAAAATAAGGGTATAATATTTAGAATAATAGCATTGCTAGTGGAAAATAAGGGTATAATATTTAAAAATTTAACAGCATGAAAATGATATTACCATGATGCATACAAGAACTCCACCATAATCGATAATAAGAAGTCCAATTGTGTAATGTTGATAGGGTTTCTACTAGTATAGATTATAAAAATTAGACAAAAGAAAACTAAATTCCAAAATGGGAACTAGAAAAAGTTAAATTATATATTTGAGGTAAAATAAACACAAATCATATATGTTAAAGCACGAATCGAGAGTCTTATCATGTCCTGCCACCATTTTTTCCATGTCTCTAGGTGAGAATAGGACAACAAGGGAAAAAAGCAGTGAATGTCACATGGGAAAGTAAATTTCAATGAACATTGTAGAGTGTCGAGGTATGTTTGTATTTCTAATTGCACTTTTCAACACAATTGTTATATTAGACTTTACGATTTTGTGGTAATTTTTTGGAGCAGTATGATCCGGATTATCCACAGTATTATGTTCATTATGTCGACGTTTCAAACCCCTAAAGGGGTCCATCATCAGGACAAAAAATGAATTATAGATTGAGAAAAGAATCTAGAAGGGTGGAAGTGGATTTAATTGTCTGGAGTGCATAGGTGATTTTTCACTTTGCACAATGAAAGCCACCTACATACAAGGAAATCCACCCATGGACAATGATATTTAAAATTACTTCGAGATAATTACACTCAATGGTATTGTTATCCCAAACAAGCAGATACAAAAAATAATTCGATCTTTAATATATAAATTTCTAAAATTCGTGGATCTGCATTTCCTAGAATAATAGCATTGCTAGTGGAAAATAAAGGTATAATATTTAAAAATTTAACAGCATGAAAATAATATTACCATGATGCATACAAGAACTCCACCATAATCGATAATAAAGTCCAATTGTGTAATGTTGAGAGGGTTTCTACTAGTATAGACTATTAAAACCAGACAAAAGAAAACTAAATTCCAAAATGGGCACTAGAAAAAGCTAAATTATATATCTGAGGTAAAAGAAACACAAATCATAGATAAATTTCATAAAACAAGAGAGATAAGTGAGGATGGGGAGGTTAAAAGCTAAGGATATTAACCCTAAACTGGTGAAAGCAAACCATAAGGACGATGCAAAACCAAAGTGGTATATTCTTGCAATATTCACTTCGGGGTAAACAATTGAAATGAGTGATGCAAAGTATTTTTTTTTAGGACAATATAGTATATGTGACATGTGGAGTTCACAGTTTCCCAGTCCATTTATCATGATCTCGAAAATTGATCGAATGTTAAAGCACGAACCAAGAGTCTTATCGTGTCCTGCCACCATTTTTTCCATGTCTTTGGGTGAGACTAGGACAACAAGGGAAAAAAGCAACGATCGTCACATGGGAAAGTAAATTTCAATGAACACTGTAAAGTTTCGAGGTACGTTTGTATTTCTAATTGCATTTCTCGACACAATTGTTATATTAGACTTTAAGCTTTTGTGGTAGTTTTTTGGAGCAGTATGATCTCGATTATCCACAGTATTATGTTCATTATGTCGATGTTTCAAAGACCAAAGGGGGTCCATCATCAGGACATAAAATGAATGATAGATTGAGTGAAGAATCTTCCGACTAGAATATATATAAGTAAAACCTAAAGTATGATAAATACAAGTAGAAATCGACTAATTTAAAGACTAACCTACCTATATTGTTCAATTTTAATTATTTTGCTAATTATTCTAATTAATTTATTTTAATTAACCTAATATTAATTAGTGAATTAATAATAAAACTAATTTTAAATTCTAATGAGATATGAATAATAAATTAATTGTAATAGTTTATTTTGTATGATTATGTTTTCTAAGGTTTGGTTTGATTTTTATATAATTAGTTTTTAATTTTAATTAAGTATTATAGTTTTTAATTATTAATTTTTTTATTTTTAAATATAATTAGTTAATTTTAATTTAATTTAAATCAATTTTTTTATTTTTATTTGTATATAAATATAAGTCTAATTAATTTCTTTATTACTAAAACAAATTAATTAATTAATTAATTAATCTATTAAATGATGATGATGATGATGATGGTTAACGTCTGCTGAGACCAAACATTGGTCTATCGGACCTAAAGAAACAAATTATTTATTTTGATTTAAGATTTTATTCCTATGCTCAAAAAGCTTGGAGAGAAGCCTCCCGAGCTCACTATAATTTTGACATTGTAAAAGGCTCGGAAGGTCAGTATTGTAACAAAGGTTGTGAAACTGAAATCTAATGTGGTTGTACGCGAGGCACTCTAAGAGGAAGTGGTTTTCATCCCCGATGTTCTTATTCTCACATATATAGCAGATCCTTTCCATCCATGACATTTTAGGAACTGCCCAACGACATGTTTCACTATGGAGTTCATGAGAATTCGTTCTAATCTTTGCTATATTAATTTTCTTCTTTGAGCTAGTTAAAATAGAGAGATACTTTTGATCTTCTAGGGTGGGGTTGATGACCTTCTTATAATAACTTAATTTTCTTTTAGCCTCTAAATCTTTCTCACACCACATTTTTTCTTTGAACTTAGAAGTAACACTATCTTTAATGTCATTTATGTTTTGCAATGCATCATTCTCGTTGATCTCCCAATAGTTTAACTAGGCCCTTGTGTCTTTATGCCACCCCCGATTGAACCTTGGGTGGTTTTGGCTGGAATTTAAATACTAAAGTGATAAATGAAAGATCAAATTATTTTATTGCTATTTTATTTTTATGATTTATAAATTAATTTCATTTATAGATAATTAAACCCTAAAGTACCTAATTAATAAAAATAAATTATTTAATAAATTATAATTTTATATTTTAATAAATTTTTAAAATGTTAATTTTAATCTATTGTCACTTAATATTTTTAATTTTTGTTATATAGTATTTATAATAATCTAATACTATTTATTAATAAGTTTTAATAATAAATAATTTTTTTATTTAACCCTAAGTACCTAACTAACAAAAAAAATAATTTATAGGATAATTAACTTATAGTTTATAATGTAATGCTAAAAATCTATAGTACTAGAATTTTTTTTTGTTTTGTTTTACTAGTTAATATTAATAATAATCATTTATTTATCTATTTAAAGATAATTGGTTATTATGTCAAATAAATAATGATTAATTCCTAAATTTGTAACATCAATAAGACAACTATTAATTAAGGAACGAGGAGGAAGATACTAGTGATACTACACCTTGAAAGATCTAGAGGGATTTATATGTCTAATTAGGGGAAGCCAGTTTCCAATAATCTCATTTCCATTGTCCTTGTTGAGATTATGAGGGAATTTCATAATTTCGATAGCCTCTTTGATTTTCCTCTTTTGATAATGATCTTCTCTTGCAATAATTTTGGCGTCCTCCAAACACACATGATGTTTGGTTTTGGATGAGTGTTCCGCAAGGGCCAATGTAAGATATCTCCCATTCTTAATATCAACTCTGTGCTCTTTAAGTCTTGTTTCCCCAATATAACTCTTGCCACACGAGTAATCAATCTTATACACACCCTTAAGTTGTTGATGATCTACGTTATCCTTAACTGACCTCATTTTCTGCCTAATCGTTCCACATGTTGTAAACCGAGTGTTTATGTCCTTATTTCTTAAAATTTTTGTGATTTTATCTGTAACCCCTTGAATGAATGGGAGGTATGCTTTCCCACAATTTTCTTTCCTGTTTTCCCGGGGACCCCTAGAGAGGACCTTATCTTGAGCTCTTTTTATAGCTTTCTTAATAGTAAACTCCTTGTATCCTAGATATTTTAAAACAAAGGTTACGTGTTTAATTTCCTCATTTAGGTGATCAGAGTCAGAAATTTTGAGAGCCCTAAAAACTAGAGTGTTTAAGACGCCAAATTTTTGCAATGGATGATGGTATGAGTCGGCATGTAGATAACTTTATGTGTGTGTTTTCTTCCTATAGACCTGGTGTCCCAAAGTACCATCCTCCTTTCTAATGATTAGGACATCTATAAAAGAAATTTTACCGTTTTCTTCAAGCTCCACAGTAAACTTGATTTTAGATGATATAAAGTTAAGATGATTAAAAAACCTCTCCAGCTCAGCCTTGCCATGAGTCCATTTTAAGTTGGTGTCATCAACAAATATTTTCCACCAAGTCGGTTTCAAAGGGTATGAGTCAAGGGCTTTCCTTTCAAAGTACTCCATGTATAATTTTGCAACAATAGGTGAGAGCAGGGATCCCATGGTGACTCCTGATATCTGTTCATAATAATGGTCTTGAAAATTGAAAAAAGTGGAACGCAAACAAATTTCAGCAAGTTTTGCTATTTTAGGAATAGTGACTTCTTTTATAGCATGAACAGCTTCATCTAGAGGAATCTTTGTAAACAAAGAAACCACGTCAAAACTTACTAGAACATCATCCTTATCCACCCTCTCATTCTTAATAAGTTTCACACAATCATTGGAGTCCTTTATAAAAGAGTTACCAACTAGAGGCTTCAGGATCTTAGCCACATATTTAGCTAATTCATAGGTACGGGAATCAATGGTGTTGACTATTGGTCTAAGAGGGACCCTTCTTTATGAATTTTTGGTAATCCATAAATTCGAGGTATAACCTCATAGGGTGGAATTAGTCTCTTTTTCATTTTATCTTCAAGGTTCGATCCCATGATAGCCTTCTTGACTTGTTTTATAACCTTAGTAGTGGGGTTGGAGTTAATTCTTCTATAACCACTGCAATTTAAATGCTCATTCATTTTATGAATGTAATCCTCCTTATCTACACAATAGTTGCTCCTCCTTTATCAGCCTTAAGCACAACTATTTTATCATTATTACAAAGTGATCTAAGAGCATCTTGCCCTTCTTTATTTAAATTACACTTTGGTCACTTAGATTTCATCATAACAAGGGAACACTCCTATCTTAATACTTCTTTGTCATCCAATGAAGGGCCTTGAGTCCCATTCTCAATGTTGCAGATGATGCTTTCAAATGGAATGTTCTTGGGGGAGACTGCGAACCCAAGCCTTTGCTAAATGTATTAATTTCTTCAGGAGTGAAAAGTAAGGAGGAGAGATTAATGAATATCTTATTAGGTAATATTTTTGAACCACTTATATTTGGGACATTGGGATTTCTGAAAACAGATATATCATTACCTCAATTACTGCTCCCATATTCCTTGGGTTTTTCCCTAAATTGAGTATCTATGCAGGTCCTATCAGCGCTGCTCATATCAATCTTATTGGGATTATTGTTGTTATTATTAATGGTAGAACCTCTATGCTCACATATTGAATTAATTCGACATCCTCTATTAATTTCAACAACGCATTTCTCACCCTCTATGTCATTGTTGTCCTTATCCATTTTTGTTATCGGATTTTTAGTGCTCTTATTGTCAAAGTGTGTTATAATATCCACCCTTTTAATGTTTTCTCTGGAAACAACGTTGTCATCTACAGTTTCGACACTAATCTTATCTGGTTCACTGTTTATGCTATCAACACGTCCCTTACCACCGTAATTTCTAACATCGAGGGTGCTGGAATCAACGCAAGAGACTAATGTGTTTCTTCCTTCAGCTTCCATTGTGCTCACAAAGTCCATCGCACTCTCGATATCAAGTGGAACTGCTACTGTGTCACCTATCCTTGATGTTGGAAGTACTATGTTCCCCACAACTGAATTATTTATCACTACGTTATCAACCTTAGCTCCCAGTTGACCACTTGTGCCTTCATCCTTTGCTACAGGCTATTTCCTATCAACAATGCTATCATCTACAGTTTTGTCACTAATATTACCTGGTTCACCATCCACGTTGTTAACACCTCCCTTACCACTGTAATTTCCAACATCGAGAGTGCTGGAATCAACGTAGGAGACATTAATTAATGGGTTTCTTCCTTCTGCGTCCATTGTGCTCAAAATGTCCACCACGTTGTCCACCACACTCTCGAAATTAGATGGAACTGCTACTGCATCACCTATCCTTGATGTTGGAAGTGCTCCGTTCCCCACAACTGAATTGATTATCAGTACGTTATCAACCTTAGATCTTAGTTGACAACATGTGCCTTCATCCTTCGCTACATGTTGTTTTCTATTTTCGAATCTACCAGGATCATCAGAAGCCTCAACCGCTGAAGCTAAAATTGTTGAACATTTTTCTAATTTGGAGAGCTTTCTTGAATGTCTTTCCTGAGCAACTCTACCTTCTTTCTGAGCCTTCAAGGCATCCTTCACATCAATTTTTCTCCACAGATTGAAGTTGATTATCCTAGCTAACTTTAAGTGAGTGGAAAGGGCAGACTGAGTCTATCTAATGCAACCCTAGTTTTCTTGATTTCACCATGAATGAGAGCCAGAATTAATTTTAAAAATGAATTATTGTTATATCGATTAAAAAGTCTATGTTTTACCTGAGCAAATGGATGAATGATCTTATTGTTTCTACATTGTTTTAGAAATTGTCCGTCGGGAGTTCTTCTTTCATTCTTTATCCTTGAAATTTCGAGAAAACAAATCTCATTCCATGTATCCCCTTCGTACAGGGAAGTTATGTTAGAAATATTTATAGTTTTTTTAAATAATTATTAAGTCTGGAGGTGCCAAAGAAGCATAATGAAAGCTTCCTCAGCATCTTTACACTCTACACAATGGTTATAATTTAATGCGGTTGTCCAAAGGCTTTTGAAATTTATAAGGATAGAGGAAACATTGTTTGAAGGCCTTTGTATAATTTTTTTTATGTCTACATGCTTTGAATTTTTTTTAATTTGAAACGCTGACTTTTAAATATGTTTCTACATAAAAGTGAAATTACATTTCTGCAACATGTTTCATGCCAAATTAAAATTGGCACTGCCTAGAGTCTAACGTTTGCCTTATAGTCTAACTTTTTACTACATATTCTAACACTCAAGGAAACAAGCCCATTATGATTTACGCAAAACTTGACCAATACGAGAATTGGAAAAAGAAAGTCCCTCTCTAACGAAAATGAGAAAAAGTGAATCTTTGTCTCTCTCGATAGCATGATAACATCGTTAATTGGTGGTTGTATCCAAAATAAAAGTGTTGCTTTTATATTAACATTGGAACCATTGGCCATAAAAAAAATCTTGCAGTCCACATCACTTTGTATATTAACATTGGAACTGTCGGCCATAAACAAAATCTTGTAGCCCACATCCCATTGGAACACGTAGATCATGGTATCACGTTGAGACACATTGTTGAAAAGGTTTGGGAGGACAAAGAAGAAGTATTTTGTTGCTTTTTTTACTTCAAAAAGGAATATGTCACAATCCCTAGAGATAATTTGTGGTATAGAATGGAAGAACTTGAAATTCCTTTGCATTATAGAGTCATTGTCCATAGAATTTATGAAGAGGTGAAAGTCAAAATTAGAAGCTCGACGGGTATTTCAGAAATCGTTAGAAGTGACACTGGAGTCAAGCAAGTTTCCCTCTATCCCCTACTCTTTTTGGTTTATATATTGATAAACTGGAAGAATGGCTAAATCTGCAAGATGTAGATGGTGTTAGGCTAGGGGAGTTTGTGATAAAGCTTCTTTTATATTTTGATGATCTTGTATTGATTTTTAAATCGGCCTGTGGATTGCAGATGCACGTATATTCCCTTGAGCATTTATTTTAGAGCAATGGGAACGCAAGTCAATACTAGCAAGACCAAAATAATATTTTTCTTTAATAAAAGGAAGCATATTCAACATACGTTCTTCTTTTAAGGAAACATTCTTGAAGAAGTAAATGAGTACAAGTACCTTGGGATTGATTTCAACAACAAACTTAATTGGGAGAACTACAGAAATAAGAGAATTTTAGGAGGGTGGAAAGCATTATATGCTCTTCAAAACAAATGTAGAGAGGCAAAGCTATGGGGTTAGAAAACAATTAAAGTGATTTTTGGACTCCTAGTTTGTCCGATGATGTTATATGGGTGTGAATTGTGGGCTATCAACACCCCCGTCTCAAAATGGGAAACAAATTGAGAAAATCCAAAAACGCTTCATCATGAGAAAATTAAAAATAAAGAATTTGGTACCTTATGAGATAATGTTGAGTGAAACAAGAGAAAATCCCATCGAAGCAATTGCTATGGTGCAACTCATAAGATATCTAAAAAGAATTGGGAAAATGGGAGTAGGTAGATGGCCTAATGTTATGTTCAATGAAGGCATGAGTGAAAGAAAGAAAACATGGATAAAAAAACTACACATGGATGCAAAAATGGAATATTTTTATGCTCTTGACCTGCGAGAAATCCAAAATGCCAGAAATACTAAGAAATATAGCCCTGAACACAGAATTATCACATGAAATGAGAAAAATGGCATAGTATTTTATTATTCAGAAATGAATTCGATGCTCACTTGCCTCTTTGAGGGGGAAACCTCCAACAGCTCAAAGCTCAATTACAATAAGACTCGATGATCTTTCCCTTACTAACAAAGACTATTTATAGTTGAATGAAATCTAAAACCCTAACTACTAATGGTCCCTTGCATAACACAAGTTAACCACTTTATTTATTAACTATGGGCCATTTACAACTAACTGTGGTCCCTTTTCTCTAATGCAAGTCAACCACTTACAATTATTAATGCAAGATTTATTGACTCTCTAACTAACTATGACTTTGACTCTTCCCCATGGGATTATTACATAAATAAAGGGGTTAGGGTTGAAACCTAACATGCCCTCCCCCATCAAAATAACCTTGTCCTCAAGGCTGAAGTTGTGGAAATTGTTGAAGAATAGTGGTTGGTTCCTAGGTCACATCTTTTGGAGAGGTGTCTTTCCACTTGATGAGGACTTCCTTGATCATGCAGCCATGAAGATGGATTTCATGAGTATTGAGGGCCCATTTTGGTCAGAGTCAAAGTGAGCCTTCCTCATCCAATTTGGGTACACTTGTTTTAACTCTGCAGTTGTTCCCCACCACTTTCTTAAGGCATGATACATGGAATACTGGATGGATTTTTGAAGTAGGTGACAAGGCCAATTTGTAGGTGACTTATCCTATGCACTGAAGTATCTGATAAGGCCCATATAATTTTGGTGCTAATTTCTGGTAGCCCTGTTCTTTGAGAGATGTTTTCTTATATGGTTGGAGTCACAGGAATACTTGATCCCATTCTTGAAATGAGTGCTTATAACGATGTTGGTCAGCCTATTGCTTCATTCAGTTTTGAGCTTAATGTATATTATATTTGATATGAGTGATCATGGTGGCACAGTTCTGTAGGAGTTGATCAACTTCCTGTACTTTAGAACATCCATCGAAATAAGAAATAGGTGAAGGTGGGAGTTGGCCATACACTGCCTCATATGGATTCATCTTGGTGGCTTCATGATAGTTAGTATTATACCACTGTTACACAGTAATTTGTCACTGTCCTCATTTCAATCCTTCTACTGTGTCATGTGTCAAATCAACATGTTCATATCTTCCGATTGATGCAAGAAGATTAATCAAATGCTCTTTGTTGCTACAAATGACCCTTATTCCTTAAGTTTATGCCTCATCGGTAGTAAACCCTTAATATGTACGACGTTCCTATGTCCATAATGGTTTCATCGTGACTCTGTCATAGGAGTACATCTGTTTCCTGTGACAGTCAGATTTCTAGACCTGGCGCGAGGTAATGAGTTGTGTCCTGCGACGATGAGTCCGCTTGCATTGCTTCCCTGGGATGTAGTTGCGAGTAATCATTTTATGTCCCACGACAATCCAGATTGGGCGAATTCGTTCCAACAGTCAACCTTCTAGATGTCTCCAGACCTGGTTGTTTGCATAGTTTGTGTCGCCCTTTCTCTTCTGGTATGGCAGTTCCGTCATTTGTGCTACCTTCCTTGAGGATGGGCTCCCTCTTCCACATTTCATGGAGACTCCTTCTCCATTTAAAGCACTCACCTTTGATGTAATCAATTAGTTGGTAATTCCTTTGTTGGAGCAGTGTTGTTAGTGCTTTTGAGTTTGAACGATAGCTGGTGTGGGTGTGAGGTTGTGGAGTGCTCTTAACTTTGTGTAAAAGCTTATGAGTGAGAGAGAGACATTGTATGTTGGGAGATCCATCTTCAAAGGGTGAATGCTTGAGAAATACAATGGCTGGATCCTCTGAGAAGGCTTGCAGTGTCAAGACTTTGGTTGTAAGCTTGCTCTTATTTCATTATTAATACAATCAATGATGTTTTCCTATGTCTTGTATGTAATTTACTTGATAGCTCATGACTTCTTGACTTTGTGAGTAAATGGATCATTGTTGTTTTCCAGTTACGTGCTTTGTTGTATTTCTTTTGCATTGTTTCAGGTTGATCACTCATTGAGAAGAAGGAAACGGAAGCTGGAGTAGTGCAACAGAACTTCTTCGACCACCGATTGAGGTAGGCCTCCAACAATGACTATTTAAGGAAATCTATTGTTGATCTGTCTTTGCTGTGACTAGACCCACTCTAGGGCTAGAGGGGGTGCCTCTATTTGCAGAGGGAAAACTTTCCTACATCACAAGTTGGCGACTCTGCTGGGGAGTCTGTCCCATGTTTTCTCTTATTTTCTTTTGCTTGATTTTTTTGATTCAATGTCTTTCGGATTTTTGGATTGAACCATTAGTCTTCTGGGTTACCTGGGTCAATCTGGGAAGTCCCATTGTTGTCTGTAACGATAGACTGGTTTTTGTTTGGGATTTTTTCTTTACCTTTCATTGTTTTTAAGATTGTCGCTAAAAAATTTTAAACAGTCGCGTCAACATCACGTTCCCTCTGTTTTGTAAGTCTGTGCATCGCTATATCCCGTCACACAGTTGCGACGATTGCCCATCGCATTAAAGACGTGTACTTCCGTGATGTCATTGCTCTATTGCTACGACTCATGGTTGATCAGAGATAGTTGGTTGTGTTATTGTTGGGTATACGACCAAAGTCCCACATTGACTAGAAGTGGGGAGGATCATGGGTATATAAGGATGGACAAATATCTCCATTGGTATGAGGCCTTTTGGGGTAAGTCCAAAAGCAAATCCATGAGGGCTTAGGCCCAAAGTGGACAATATCATACCATTGTGGAGATATGTGGTGTCCAGAGTTCTTACAAGTGGTATCAGAGCCATGCCCTGACGTTAGCCAAGTGGATGAATCCTCGGAATGCCGAACGAAGGTGGTGGGCCCCGGTAATATCACGATGGGATCCGTGGATGAGCTCGGTTAGACAGGCGGGGTGCTCCGGATTCTTCATGGAC
>APFE030157515.1:12625-29869 GCA_000404065.3 Pinus taeda
TTGGTTCCTAGGGCCCAACCCCCAAGTGTGCGCCCCTACAGATATCCCTTCACCCAAAAGAATGAAATAGAAAAAATAATCAAGGAACTTTTGGAAGCAGGTGTCATACATCCCAGCATTAGTCCTTATTCATCACCAGTGGTCATGGTACTCAAGAAAGATGGGGAATGGCGAATGTGTCTAGACTTCAGGGCCCTCAATAAGTTGACAGTCAAAGATAAATTTCCCATCCCGGTGGTTGATGATTTGCTCGATGAACTCTATGGGGCTCAATTCTTCACTAAGATGGATCTTCACTCAGGCTACCACCAAATTCGCATGAAGGAAGTTGACATTCCAAAGACTGCATTCCCAACTCATGAAGGCCATTATGAGATCTTGGTCATGCCATTCGGTCTTTGTAATGCCCCATCTACTTTTTAGAGCCTTATGAAACATCTTCTCAAACCATATCTCAGGAAATTTTTTCTTGTCTTCTTCGATGACATCCTCATCTATAGTTGCACTTGGGCCACACATCTTCAACATGTAGATCTACTCTTGCAACTGCTCGCAAGCATAAATTATTTGTTAAGATGTCCAAGTGTTCATTTGGCATGGAAGAAGTTGAGTATTTGGGCCACATTGTGGGGCGTGCAGGTGTCAAGGTGGACCCCAAAAAGATCCAGGCAATGCAGGATTGGCCTCAACCTAAGACCTTGAAGAGCTTGAGAGGATTTTTGGGTCTCACAGGCTATTATCGCAAATTCGTCCGCAATTATGGTCGCATAGCGAAGCCCCTCACACAACTCCTGAAGAAAAATTCATTCTTATGGAATGAGGATGCACAGCAGGCATTTACAGCTCTCAAAAATGCCATGTGTTCCACTCCAGTCTTAACACTACCAGATTTCACCAAATCTTTTGTCATTGAATGTGATGCTTCGAGTACAGGTATTGGGGCAGTCTTAATGCAGGAAGGTCAACCTTTGGCCTTCACAAGCCAACAACTAAGTGGGAAGAATCTGGCTCAATCTACCTATGAGAAGGAAATGATGGCCATCTTACATGCAGTAGAGACCTGGTGACCTTACTTACTAGGGCGACGTTTCCAAATCCGCACAGACCATCACAGTCTTAAATAAACTTTGCAGCAACGCCTATCCTCCCCACAACAAAATAAATGGCTCGCCAAAATGATGGGATATGATTATGAGATCGTTTACAAAAAAGGGCAAGAAAATAGGGTAGCAGATGCATTATCTTGCCAATTTGAGGAAGAAAGTACCCTGCTAGCAATTTCCCTTCCCATTCCAGAATGGATTGAAGAGGCTCACAGGGAATGGTTTTCACATCCCTGGCTCTCCCAACTCATTTCTCAATTGTAGGTGGATCCAAATCCCACCAAGGGCTACTCGTGGCAGAATGAGATTCTTTGCTACAGGGACAGAGTCGTAATATCACCAACATCCAGCCTCAAAAGTCGCATTTTGGAAAAATTGCACTCATCTCCCCTTGCAGGACATTCAGGCTTTCAGAAGACGTATGCTTGCACCAGAAGATCATTTTTTTGGACATGCATGAAAAAGGACATCCTTACTTTTGTAGCAGAATGTGATCCGTCAAAGCACCAGGCACATTACAACCATTGCCCATCCCGGCATCAATATGGATGGAGGTTTCTATGGATTTCATTACAGGTCTTCCAAAGTCCGGAAACAAGTCAGTCATCATGGTGGTTGTGGACAAACTTTTGAAGTATGCTCATTTCTGCGCCCTACCCCATCCGTTTACACCGACTTTGGTCGCTCAATCTTTCATGGATCAGATATTCAAATTGCATGGCATGCCCACTTCTATTGTGTCTGATCGTGACCCAATCTTCACCAGTAAGTTTTGGTAGGAACTCTTCAGGCTACAAGGCACCCATCTAAAACTTAGCACTTCCTATCATCCACAAACAGATGGTCAAACTGAAGCCGTCAATAAATGTCTAGAAACCTACCTTAGGTGTTTCACTTCAGAAAAGCAACATCTTTGGGTTCAGTGGTTACCTTTGGCTGAATGGTGGTATAACACCAACTATCATGCCACCACCAAAATGACTCCCTATGAAGCAGTATATGGTCAACTCCCTCCTTCCCCTACTTCTTATATCAAGAGATGCTCAAAGGTACAAGCAGTGGATCAACTCCTACAAAGCCGTTCAACCATGCTCGCCCATCTTAGAGAGAATGTTCATCAAGCTCAAAACCGCATGAAGCAACAGGTAGACCAGCATCGCTCAGAGCGCCAATTTCAGGAAGGGGATCAGGTATTTTTGAGGCTGCAACCATATAAGCAAACATCACTCAAAGACAAGGGTTGTCAGAAACTATCTCCAAAATTCTAAGGACCATATCAAGTACTTCAACGCATTGGAGAAGTAGCATACAAGCTGGCTTTGCCACCTACTGCAAAAATCCATCCAGTTTTCCATGTCTCATGCCTCAAGAAAGTGATTGGGAACAATTGCAGAATTCAAACCAGTCTACCTGAATTGGACAAGGAAGGGTCAATCTGGCTCCAACCTGAACAGGTCCTGGACACGCGAGAATGGCCCCTACGTGGCTGAGTGATTAGGGAAGTCCTCGTCAAGTGGAAAGACACCTCTCTGGAAGATGCAACTTGGGAACCAGCCACTAGTCTTCAGTAGTTTCTGCAACTTCAGCCTCGAGGACAAGGCTATTCTTAAGGGGGAGGGCATGTTAGGGTCCCACCCTAAACCCCTTATTTATGTAGTGGGATCACGTCATAATAAAGAGTCAATAAAGCCCATATTAATAATTGTAAGTGGTTAACCCACTATTAATGATGGGACCACAGTTAGTTGCAAATGGGCCTAGTATTAGATAGATGGTATTAATAAAACCCATGGTATTGATCCATGGTATTGCATGTATGAGTCATATATAAAGGATAAAGACTCCCTGCAAGGAGCATCATGTCTTATTTCTGAATCGAGCTCTGCTCTATTAGAGGTTGCCCCCTCGAAGAGGCTAGTGAACATTGCTTTCTAAATAATAAAATATTTGTTGTTGACTCTCACTATTCTATGTTCTGGGTATTTTTCTTCGCATATTCTGTATTTGGGTATCTTTTGCAGGTTAAGAGCATAATACACTACCAGTCTAATGAATGATAATTTTATATGGGGGCTTGGAAATGGATCCAAAATTCAATACTATTTAGATCCCATAAGGAGCCATCCTCCTCTCCAAGATATAGAGGCTCTACGACCTCTCCAGACCTATTTAAGTAGTTAAGGTATTGTTATACGAGCTCAACTCTTATAGTGGGATGAATCAGGACAATGGGTTGGCTGGAAGCTGGATGATATCTCCCCAAATATTATGCCTCTTGTGGAGAACCTGATGGAATGTCTTAAGACCTGCACACCTTGGAACCAACAGGAAAAGGACAAATTAAGTTGGAAAGCTTATGTTTGCATGGTCAAGGATGGATATGAGGAGTTGTTATTCTCTATGAAATTACCCCCCAAATCCCCTCTTTGGAAAAAACTTTGGTATAATAATTTTATTCCCAAAGTGAATACCTTCTATTGGCTCCTTGTCCATAAAAAATCTTATCCTCGGATAGCCTTAAAAAGTGGGGAATCGAAGGTCCCTTGTGATGCCCCTTATGTGAACAAAGTGAAGAAATTATTCTCCACCTCTTCATCTCTTGTCCTTACACTACTCAATTCTGGTTCTTTGCTCTTGGCCCCTTGTTCGTCTATCTGAAATGGCCTCTTGATCTCTTTGCCTTTATTTCACTTTGGCATAATCACTATTTGGGAACTCTATCAGGAAAGCCCAATATTAAGTGCATTTATGTTTCCCTCCCTAAATATATCTGATGGCAGGTTTGGTTGTCCCATAATAGTTCCATTTTTAAAAACATAAATATCCCTCCCAGCGCTACAACGATGAAGGCTTTGTCCTTTTGTATTGAATAAAACATATCTAAGGTAAGAGATTGTGACCCTGTCTTAGGTCAATATGAGCATCAATGGATGGATTCACTAGTTGATCATTTGGAAGCTATCCCCTCTCCTCTTCATCCTCAACAATCAAAAGAAAAGGTTTAGAAGCTTCATCTCTCGGGAGGTGAGTTCAGAGATTGGAAAAAGGCACAAAACAATTGGCTCCTTTTCTTCGATGGTGCATCAAAAAAGAATCCAGGGGTGGAAGGAGGGGGAGGGATTATCCTTAATCTCAAGGGGAAGAAAGTGACTAAGTACTCTTGGGGGCTAGATAAGAGGATCAATAACCAAACTGAAATGTATGGGCTCTTGCTCAAAATAAGCTTAGAAAAGGAAATGGATATCGCTAAGTTGGTAATTTTGGGTGATTCTCTTCTCACTATCCAATATCTATGTAAAAGATCCTTTCCTAAAGATTATCAACTAAAGCTCCTACTTCCTAGAATTATTGGGGCCCTTGATCAATTTCAACACAAGACTTTCTTCCATATCCTAAGATCCTTAAACAAGGAAGCATATGAGCAAGCAAACCTTGCTTGCCTATTAAAATAGGGTTAAGTTGACATAAACAATTTGTAGTACTGGAGAAACATTCCATGACTCATATCTCTCCAAAAAATGGCCTTCCTATAACCTTTTAGAACAACTCCATTTAATCTAGCTGTAAAGTATCACAGGAACATTGAGGACACTTCCTATACTACCTCCCTCCCATATATTAACTTCATCAATATGTTGCATGCATTAATTATTAGTGCTTCAAAAAATATAAGGTGGAAATTGGAATGCAGGCACGTCATGTTGAGGCTCCTCTCCATAATACCTGCATGTAGAGGGAACTCACGTTGGACAACATCGTAACCTCAATTCATATTTTCCCCCTGAAGTGTTGATGGCTTTAATGTGGTCGCTGATAATCAAACTTGATGGAAATGAGATATGTTCTCCATGTTAATTCTCCAGAACTGGGATTAAATTTATAGACAACACTCAGTTGCCCTGTATATGACCTCCAGGGGGTTTAAGCTTGTTACGCTATTGATAAACCTACTTAAGTGGAAATATTATATCTGTAATTTTCAGTGTTCTAATTAGCGAATTGGGAAATGATTGGTCCATTTTCATGGCCAATGGCAATGTTAGAGACAAGGGGCTTGAAAATTTGGTCTTAAACTCTTAATTTGTTTTTTGGGGTCATTGAATGCTGAGGTAACTGGTCGGGGTGAAGTAATTATTCTCAAGCTTCGTAGCTATGACGAGATTCACAACCAATTTGAATTGTCTCCAGCCTCCAAATATCCCTTAGTATGCTTGGTTGAAATTTCATTTGCCTTTAGTAAACCTCTACAATTTGAGTCTCTATTAGTCAATTGGGAAACTTTCTTTCTGCATTTTCAAAGCCATGGGTTCTCTAGTTCCCCCTCTGCCCCTCCCTAGTCCTCTAGTTTCCCTCATCAGGCCATTTGGCATCCCTCTCAACTGTTGGATCTCCAATCGCTCTTAATACCATGAATTGGTTCCCCACCATTGATAAAGATCCAATGGTGTTGAGAAAAGAATTACCAATTGTTGTAGGTGACAATAGTATTGGAAGCAGGGATCCTCAGAGTATAGAAGATTTACACCTTGAAAACATGGATTTAAATTGGAAATTACATCAACAATCAAACACAATTGTCTTCCTCATTGAAGAGCTTCAATCTTTAAAGGTCAAATTCCATAGACATGACAATGAAATGGATGCCCTACACAGTTTAAGCAATGACATGCAAATGCAAATAGTATCATGGGAAAATCAATGCTTAGCAAGTATTGCTTCCAACATGCCTCATGGCAACTTGTCAATTGATCTCAATTGGCCCTTGAATGTTGATTTCTCTCCCTCTAGTCCATGAATTCCTACTGTAAATATATCCTTTAATTGGGTCAATTTTGCAAGATATATGTTTGTCGAGAGTATGCAGTATGTAGCTCATCTACAATAGTTGTTTTGATAACATAAGTTTTGGTTTCACCTCTTAGTCTTCCTTTTTAAGAACAATTGTATAGAAAAAGAATGTAACCATCCCCCAGTATTTTGTTGCAATGAAACATGGAATTAATATTAATACTCTTTTTTGTTATATGTGTGCTTGTGTAATTTATGAAATACTTGTGTATTTGGTTATTATATAAATGTTAGTTATACAATTGAAATATTGTCTAACCTAGCCATTGAATGTGAGAAATTGATGGTTGTGATCAACAATATTTTAATTTATAGTTGGTTGACCTAAAAAATATGTTTAATGTATGAAAGTATTGTTGACAAAAGAACAACAAATGTACTTTTAATGTTGCCTAAGAATTCGTTGTAAGATTACCCAATAATGTGGAAATATGGTTAGTATAATATGGACTAGTGAATAAAGAATTCCTTGGGCAAGATTTCTTATGGCACAAAAGATGATTGTAGGTAATTGATCTAAAAATGAGACATACAGTGCTTTGCTCTATTAGAACAATATGCTAGTATTCACTTATTATTTCTTAGGAGTTATTTAAGTAATTGAAGTGTTTGGCAAAATGCTTGAATGAAATTATGGTACTTGGTGTTACTTTTAGGTAAAAAATGCAAATGTAACTTTTAACATCTTATTATTATGTATTGCTAAATAGAGTCAACTTATCAATGCTATGATAGATCACCCTTGGAAAGGCTATGGTGTAACTTTAGAATCTTTTGGGCCTAGTTATGAGCATGCTTTCTAGTGGACACAAATGTAGGTCCACATGAATAAAGTTAAAAAAGGTTGCGAGAACCTGCAAGGCTAAACAAGGCCATGACAACCACCACTGTCAATGCAATGGGTTGCAAGCAACTCTTCTAGATGTTTTGATAATTCAAGCACATGAAACCCAGAAGTTGTGTTTCTAGAATTTTCCCAAGAGAGATCATTGTATGTTAAGGATAGATTTTCGCATGTGCTTTTAGTTAATGTGTGAGTCCTTATAAAGAAGAGTTGAAGTTGTTTTCATATAAGACACATTGTTGACTATAAACAAGCTTAGATCCATCTCAACACTATATCTACAAAGCACTGAAAAGTATCAAATCTCTTTTCACTCTAAAATATGTTTGTACTTCAAAAATTTGATCCCTCTTGGAGTTTGGTGTGAGTCCTTATAAAGAAGAGTTGAAGTTGTTTTCATATAAGCCACATTGTTGACTATAAACAAGCTTAGATCCATCTCAACACTATATCTAAAAAGCACTGAAAAGTATCAAATCTATTTTCACTCTAAATTATGTTTGCACATCAAAAATTTGATCCCTCTTGGAGTTTGGTAAATCCAAAGTTAAGATATATCTAAGCTAGTTATTATTATTTTTAATTTAAACTTTTAATGTGATTATATATATATATATATATATATATATATAGTTTATTATGGTTATTAATTAAATTTAAAAATAAAGTTTTGAAATGTTATTATTTAAAAAAAAAATTATGCAATATGTATATTATAGGTCAATTGTTTATTTATTTTATTTTTTCAAAAAAACGTTGTTGATTCTATTAATAAAAACAAATTTGCAATATAACAAATTAAATTTTGCATATTCATTATTTTTATTATTACTTTTAAACCTTTTGTGTAACTAACATTATATTTTAACACTTCCCTACAACATCTTCCCATAATGGAGTGATATTATGTTTTTTTTACCTTTAATGTTGATTGATTTAACCTCCCTACTACAATATCTACTCCATATTAGACTGTAATATGCCTCTCAACATAGATAAACAATATCCTTTCAAAATTATAAAATGTTATAATAATTTCATAATATCAACCAAACTGTACATAATTTTTAAATGAAAATCATTATGGTGGGAAGAATCTCAAAAATTCCAATTATTCTCATTATTAATTTATTGGAATTTTATGCCTTTAAATAAACTACATTAGAGAAAAAAACCATGGGAAAAACATGGGTTGTTAAAACCTAGAGTCTCATGGTTTAATTTAACTTTATAATTTTATAGTTAACTATAATTATTAATTTTATTTTATTTGTTTATAAAATTTATTGGAATTTTAATGTCTTTAAATAAACTACATTAGAAAAAATACCAAGGGAAAAACCATGGATGGTTAAAACGAGTCTCATAGTTTAATTTATAATTTTATAGTTAAAACTATAATTATTGATTTTTATTTTTTTACTTTTTTTTATAATTCTATGATACAAAGATTTGGGCCTTATTTTTTTATTTAGTTTTACTTTTATGTATTTTAACTGAGTCAAGATGTTATGACAAGACAGGATGAGACATTGCAACATCTCTTCCATACTGAGCTAAAAAGTGCCTCTCAGCACAACTAGGGAATGATGCTGATAACAACATATACTAATGCCTAGTTTCTATTGTCATTTTATTACAAACATTTCTTCGAGCATTTGTTTATTGAAAGGCATCACATCAAGTGTTTTTTTGTTACACATTATGTTTGAAAGAACTCTTTACCAAAGGAACTGTTGAAAAGCTTGTGTGCCAATAGTTTGTTTACATGTATGAACCACTTTGTAGGTTCAGGAAGAGAGGCTCTATAAACAGTTTATATGGACTTGCATATGGTTATTTTCTCACTTTATATGGATAATTCTTTATGTTAAATTATATGATAGTGTTGATTATGATTTATTAACCAAATGTAGAGCCAATGTTGAGCTCTTTTCAAACCTAGCTTTGTGAAGACTTGTTCATAACACTTAACCATGCATATTCATGACCTGTTAAATTCAGTGGATTTAGTAGTTCTTGCTGAAAGAGAGCTCTACAGAAGCAAGTGATACATTATCAAAATCTAGAAAATTATATTTTAGAAATGCTTACGGAATCAAGTGTAAAAGGATTGAAATCAAGTTGCTTCATACTGTATGAATTAAACCTTAGTTAGGATGTACTGTGATATGCTGTTGTTTCCTTATCACTAAATCTCATATATTATATTTGGATTTAACTCTGAAATATTAATGACTGTTGATTAAGCAAGATGTAGAATATCCCTTTGATATAATAGAGTATATACCCTTTAAGTGCACGTCTTGGGAAATGAGTGTCTCAAGAGAGCTTGTTACAGATGCTAGAGTATATTATACCTAGAATTAGCAGTGTGTATACCATCGGTCGAAGTGTGTACACAATTTTGTTTGATTATGGGGCTTGATTGTGGATTTATTGAGAACTCTTCTCTCGGTTATGTTAAAAAATAATAATGATAATACATAGTCTCTTGTAATATTAACACGATTGACTTTTGGCTTATTGACTTAATGTCCAGGGGCATTATAAAATGAACCAGAACATTCATGATTCAACCAAATAATAAAATGTTCTTAAGTAATCTAATTCTTTCATGATAATTCAGATCAATAGTTACAAAAATGTCATCTAACCTCCTCCTAACCTTGTAGACCAACATAGTGGATGGAATCTGAATGCTTGCTCAGCAGGCTTTTGCACAGACATGGCAGCAAAAATTTAGTATATGCACAATAGTTTTATTTACATATTTTTCAGAATCAGAGTAGAATGGCTTCTGCTATTAAATATTTGGCAAACATTTTCATATCTGAGATAATAGCAGTTCCCCTTTGGACAGCACTGTTGTTACATCATATACGAAGTGTAAGTCAACATATAATACATGAAGTGCAAAAAATACTTGGTTGCTCGCTTGAACCATGGCGAACATGTAAAGGTTTCACGAGCACAAATATTACTGCAGTTTAAAAAAATAACATGACACATATGAATAGTTTAAGTTCAAACATATAGTTGTTGATGGTGAACATGTCATATGATTATAAAAATAATGGACTTCATTAAAAAAAATCATGGTAAAGCTTATAATAAGCAAAATATGATACCAAAGTCATTATGTTTAGAAAGTTTTGCTTCTACAATTACAAATTATGTTACTTCATTTCTCCGGGATAATCTTCATTGTGGCACTTTTTGATTCCCAACGAATGCACACACTTACACATATTGTGATTATTCTTTCTAATGGAAGCCTTGTTAAAAACATGTCATCAGAAAAGTCCATTTATCAGAACACTGATCTCTTTAACTCAAAACTTCTTAGAATTTTATCCCTGGTTAATGCTCACAAATTGATTCCAACAAGTTCTGGCACTATACGTAATTCGAGGGATAATTTGAGCAGACACTTCAAGATTTGGCAGTAAGAATATTAGATTTTTTTAAAACTTGACTGAAATCACTGACAGCTACTCTAATAATTTATTGAACCCCACATTCATTTTGGAGAATGAAGAGGAAATCAACTACTCAAAATGAGCAATATAATAGTGGTGAAAATCAAGGCATGGCAACCTGCACTCAAATGATAATTCTTTCCTCTAGAAACTGTTGCTGAATAATATATTAATTTTATTTCCAGCCAAGTATTGGCTGAATTTTAAGCATGGTTACAAATGCTGAACAATGAAAATGCTTTAGGCAAAATAACAGACGCACATCCTGCAAATATTCATTTAAAGACATGTATCCTCCATGTTGTATTAGAGAGTAACACTGAAAGGGGATGATATACGTTTTAACACAATATGGAGGTTAGTTCATAATTCAACAGAATACACAAAATAAGCATATAACATTTGAGCATGCGATGCTGCATTCTTTTTACTCAAATAATGTGGAAGCACCAGTTTTCTAAGAGAGATGAAAATATCTATCATCTTTACGTATAGTGATCTCAGCTTCAAAGGGTACTTTCATGATCTTTACACTTACCAAAACAGCAGAGGCATAAGGAATGCATTGAAATTCACAGATCTCACTTCCCAGCTATAGTGGGAGGAATTGGACCAAATCATAATTCTAAGTTGAACACAGATCAAGATCCACATCTTCCTAACTTGTATGGAAATTAGAGAGAAAATATCATGAACATGAAAAGCTGATGATTGTGAGAAATGACTGGTATCGTTATTACAGAGGGCATATCAATAGCCGTGTTTCAAATATACAATGCATGATATCATTATTACAAAGGACATATCAATAACCATGTTTCAAATATAGAATGCATGAAAGACCAAAAATAACCATGTTGTTTACTAATGGAAGAAGATTACTTACGTTACATTTATTTCTGTCCTCTTTTGCTCATAGTTGAGCTTGAGATAAATGTTGAGATGTAATGCAGAGGGGCTGTAAAAGCCCTTGTATCAAAAACAAACTTTGCTTCAATGCTACCAATTCTTTCATGCTTGTTTGGTTTATTTAGGGAAAAAAAATACTTGAATGGCAGGTTCCTTCATGGTTCTCAGTGGAACAGCATTTGATGTCAAAAAAGAAGTTGCAATGACTTTTATAGTTTCGTATCAAGCCCATAAAGCATGGAGATGAAGTGAAATTCTATTACAATGTCAAAATTCCTGATGTGAAAGTGCTCCACAAACTTTCTTAAAAATATGCTCTGACCTGATGTTCAAGGCATAGTGCTTATGATCCAGCTCTAACATATTGTGCATTGCTTTCAGCCCGCTTGCGTTTCCTCAAACATGAGCAGAACATTGACCACCTCCCCTTTGGCTTAGTCTCTTTTACTGCTGCATCCTTTTTTGCAACATAATCAATCATAAACTGCACAACAGCCTGTGAAGTTAAAAGGGTATCAGTATTCTCAGTTCTGTCGTATCTGTAGATAAGGCATTTCAAAAATATCTCAACTAAACATATATGTTTGCCAGTATTATACATCACCTTAGCTCCACTTTCAACAATAGGTCTTGGTGGCATCTCCAGTGGTGTCTCTTCAGCTTTAAGAATTTGAAGATTCGTAAGCATCTGAAAAGAGTCAGGAAGGATGTTTATTTGATCATTACTAATATCTAACTCCTCAAGCATCCCGAGATTTCCAATAGATCGTGGAAGCTTCCGTAAGTCAGCAAAATTGCTGCCAACATTCAGCTTAACAAGACTTGTGGCAAGGCACAAACTCTCTGGTATAGATTCCAGTTCATTGAAGCTTACATCAAGTTCTTTCAAATTGATTAAAGAACCCATGGTTGATGGAAGGCTCTTTATTCTGTTATAATGCAATGTTAGGACTTGTAATGACTCAAGCTTGCCAACAGCTTCAGGCAGAGCTTTGAGTTTATTGTAATCTGCTCGAAGTTCAGTAAGAGCAACACATTGACCAATTGTATATGGTAGCTCTTCAATTTCATTGGTCTCAATATTCAGTCTTTTCAAATTGCTAAGCTGCCCAACAGACTCGGGCAGTGACAAAAGCTTATTCGAACTCAAGTCCAAGGATACAAGCCGAGAAAGCATTCCAACTGAATCAGGCAAAGTTTGTAAGTGATTGCCATGCAAGTCTAGATCAGTTAGATTGGACAACTCACCAATGGAATCTGGAAGATTCATCAGCTGATTTGCATGAATATCCAGTTTCTTTAACTTGGAAAGCCCTTCAATTGACCTGGGAAGGGTCACTATTCTGTTGTCAGACAAAATAAGTTCAGTAAGATTGTTAAGCTTTCCAATTGAGTCGGGCAGCCACTCAACTTGGTCCATCAATTTTCCTTGAAGATCCAACTTCTCAGCACCTCCCTTGGCAGTTATCTCAATAAGGCTGGCAAGCTTGATTAAACTGAGCTTCTGTCCCCCTTCAGCATCTGTATCTGCTCATACAACCAGGAAATTTTTGGATGATTTAGAATCATTTTACAGCTCCTTTCAGAAAATAATACGAAGCTAAGAGCTTAAGACGAAGTAAATCAAAAGTTAGGATCTGAATCTCACCTAATCTAAAACATTTGCAGGTAAATTTTAGCCACCATTCCCCACACATTTAAAATTCATGAAATTGTCAGGATAAATGGAGAGGACCAAAAGTAATATGTCTAAATAGGATTCTAGTTCATAGCTCTGGTCTGATTGCATATGCAGACAAAACTAACTTAATCTGGAAAATAGCCATCTTAGATGCTTCAGACATGTTAGATGTAGTGGCAGGGCAAGAAATGTTCTTAAAAAGCAAAGAGTTAAAACCCACTGTCAAAATAAAACAGACAATATACAATGCACTGAATTGATTTTTAAGTTCAGTCAGCCTTTAAGTTGACCCTAGCCCAGAACCAATCCCAACCAGCCATTGGATGGCAGAGATTGACAGGCTTCCTCAACACATCAATTCCTCAACCCTAGGCCACAACATAAGTAGGCCTCCTCAAACCTCTAGCCAACATTAACAGGCTTCCTCAAGCCTTCGGCTGGTATTGACAGCTCAACATTGATAGGCTTCTGCAAGACTTAGTTCAGTTTGTTTTAAGTTTATGTAGTTTAAAATTGGATCCATGCCTTGTGTAGCCAAAAGCTTGGTCAGAGAGAACTTCAAGTTTACAGTCTTTATTTGCAGTA
Organism: Pinus taeda; assembly: GCA_000404065.3. Taxonomy (NCBI): domain Eukaryota; kingdom Viridiplantae; phylum Streptophyta; class Pinopsida; order Pinales; family Pinaceae; genus Pinus; species Pinus taeda. The sequence continues at coordinate 26,078 of APFE030157515.1, forward strand.
CTTCTCAAGACTGCAAGCTCAAGTTGTAGATATCTTTGAAGACCACTAACTGCAACCCACCTATATACAATCTGCAAGTCCAATCTGCAATATTTGGCTGAAGACCCCAGGTTCCATTTGCAGTGTCCACAGAAATAGTAGCCCAACATTCTATTCCCTGACAAAGAATGCCGTGAGATTATTGCAGGTTTATACGAAGGCCATATAGTCACAGCCACAGCACAAGTGACTGCAACTACCCTTGTGGATCTTGAAGAAGTTTGCAACCACAAGTCCTAGAAGGCTGCAGAAGCACCATAGAGTCAACCACAACACTCCATTGCAGGGTTTTGCCAAAAAGTCCAGTTATTGCACCAACAGCCAACAAAACACAGTCACACAGAAGATGAAGATGATCCATTGCAACATAATGGAAGATGAACCATTGCAACCACCATTGAAGATTAACCATTTCCTCTTCCAACCTCTATGCAACTGAGGGGCCAAAAATTCCAATAGTTGGATAGGACCTTCCTACCTACTAATTTTGCGTTCTTCCCCTTGGCATGATTCATTTGTACACAGCCTCTCTTCCTCTTGTGTCTCTTAGCTCCAAATGCTACAAAGCTTGTCTTCATAGCCTTTAGAGGACTCTGCATAAAGCATCGATCATCTCCACTTTACAATCTAAATTTTACTCAATTTCAACTTTGCATCCTTCCTAGGTCTTGCACACAAACCAGCCCTCCTCTTGTTTTGTTGTTATACTTTTGAGCCCCATCTACTTAGCAATCCCCTCTGGATCTTTGCATATGCAATTGTATATTATTTAACATTGAAATGAGAATTAAGAATCTCCAAGACAACTTTGCCTACACTGTTTATTTGAGTGTTTTGTCATGTTAGTGAATGCTATTCACTCTAAACTTGTATGTTGTAAGTTCCTACGTTGATCATCATCACGCCTCAATCTGCTAAATACACTAATGCCAACATTCATCCTACCTACTACAACCTTCAAGTTCTTTAAATTCCTTGGTTGTCCCTTAAATCTATGCTTGGATGCTCAGATCAATTGGTATTAGAGCATAGACAGCATTCAACAATTCTTACCATGAAAATGCAGTTAGAAGACAATGGTTCCTTCATATAGTCCTCTTGTATTAGCAAGCAAAGGTGGAGTGGTTAATTGCTCATCTATCCCAGGTATGTCCAAAGCACTTATTACTACTTGAACCATAGTTTTAAAAACCACAACTGCGTTTTGAATCGGCCACCTATCTAACCGAGATTTGAACCGGATTCAATGAACCAGATATGAAAAAAATACATAAAATAATTAATTTTTAATGAAAAATTATTTTTAAGATTTCAAAGTTCAAACCATGATTCCAAACCATTAGAGACAAAATATGCAAAGTTTGCTCATCTATATACCATGTAACGGTGAAAAAACAGCATAGAGTGCAATACATATCAACAACAAAAGACATAATCAATGAGGCTCTAAGTGGTCACTAGAGTAAAAACAATGCTAATAGTTATTGGGCCACTGGCCTACTACAAATCACTGATCAAGATGAACACTCATCTGACTCTTCATTGATTCACCACTACTAGAAATGGGATCATCAACAAGAGCTACATAAACATCATCTAGCTCGAAGTCTTCAGACTTGGATTGCTCAACCTTATAATATGGTAGATATTGAAAAAGTTTTACATGCCTAACCATTAATTTTGGTTTGAGTGAAGAGTTCATCTCCTCAACCTTATAATATGGTAGAAATTGAAAAAGTTTATCATGCCTAACCAATGATTTTGATTTGAGTGAAGGTTTCATTTCTACAACCTTGTAATATGGTAGAAAAAACTCAGCATGCCTAACCAATTATTTTGCTGAGTGAAGGGCACATTTTTGTTATGGCCATGGTAGAGGACTTAAACAACCAACATCAATGAAGTTCAAATATCAATACCACCAACATCAAGGTACATAAAGGGCTTCATGCTCTTGATCAAATGCCAATCCCATACCCTCACATATGACAAAATAAAATGAATCATTGCAATCCTACAAATCGTGAAATCTTGAAAACTATTAAGTCTGTTGGATTTTGAGTGAGATAAATAATCTAGTTTCTCCATGTGAGATCCAAGTAGGTTGGAACCACACCACTCTCAAACATCCTGAGTCAATTCATGATAATGTTAAAAATTCAAGTAAATCCCTTTTACTTTAAGAACTTAACATTACCATTGATTGCCACCATTGCTAGGGTTGGGTTGGGTTGAGTTTCATATTTAGGTTTTAGGTGGGGGAGGGCTAGTTTTATGGCCAAGGGGGGCTATTTTAGAAGGAAAATAACCCCAGGACCTCTCCAAAACCACCTAAAAACCCACCATCAATGGTCCTGGCCTTCCCCACAAATGTGAGATCTAACCGAGTCAGTCTGGGTTGGCACTGGCCAGTTAGGGCCGATTTGTATCAAATAGATACCAAACTAACCATTGAATGCAGTTTTTTAGGTGGTTTTGGAGGAAACTCAGGGTCGTTTTCCTTCCAAAACAACCCCTCTTGGCCATAAAACCAACCCTCCTCAACCCTAGCAATACAAATTGGCCCTTCAACCGAGTTTTTCTACCAGTTTGTTACGTTGCCCTATCTGACCGACCGGTTTTCAAAATTATGGCTTGAACCTATTAGATGCGCTTGGTTTGTGAAGAATATGCAGAATTATTCGCCTAGGGTTTTCCTAACCCTAGCCAAACTCTTTAGTAGCATCAACATCCCCATCGACCAATGACTTTTTATAGCATTTGGTTGTTGCAAATTAAAAGCTATTTAAAACCAAATTACAACTCAATAATGAGCTTGAACTAGATCCCATGAGTAAATTTGGGGTGCAACCAAGGATCATAGATCATGTAAGGTTATCATGGAAGCTTGTTGATGGTAGTCATGCTAGATGGCTAAGAAGAAAATCCACATTCGCTGAAATAAGCAAACATAGAATAGAGTTGCACAATTGGATCATTGGAGAACATGCCTGGAAACAAGAGATTTCATTTATAGTCAAAGTTTACATAAAATCTTTAAGAAGAGATGTGAAAAGACTATAAATAGTGCAGAGAATCTAGTCCTGATTTATAAGATACAATAATTTTATAATGTCCAACAAATGACCAAAAGGATAGATCAATGGGATAGGTGGTGCAATTTGTGATGCTACATTGTACGAGTACCGTAGGCTACTCCAAAAGCATAATCCTAGAAGAATCTATAAGTACAAACAAGTGGACAGGAATCTACTCATCCACATAATTGTGAAAAGAACTAAAAGGGTAGGAACGATCTTCTCCAAGGATATAGAATGTTTTGCTAGCTTGGCATTGAACTTAGACAGGATTGTCCCACATTAGATTGTGAGTGGCAAATCATATTTGATGATTGATGCCATGTCATATTCATGCATTTTGCATGTGCTTGCTTGTGCAGTCCCATGTTGTCGACTCTAGCATTGCTTGGACCAATGTTGCAATAAGCATCCCCCCTAGTTCAAGAGGTAGATTCACATCTCAAACAGATCTGAGGGGAAACCTCAAGCAGAACCACAGTGCCGAAATCACGATTCCGCCTAAAATTCATGGTTCCTGGACTTTTGGAACCATGACGGTTCCAAAACACGATTCCATAGGAATGAACCATGGTTTCGGCATGGTTCTACAGGCCTAAACTACAATTCCACCACATTTTCAAAATCACTGGTATTGTTCAGCGAGCTTTTATTTTTTTTTTGTGGGGGGGGGGGG